>CM053031.1:90047849-90258854 GCA_028564925.1 Lithobates sylvaticus
GTTTCTCTTCCACCTTTTTCCATTGATGAATGCATGAATGCGAAAAGATACCCCTATGTGCAGGGCCATATTACTGTGCTGTAACTAATGTACATCAAAAGCACCATACATTCACCCCCCTATCACCATAGTTTTAGGGGCAGGTTGAAAATGAGAAACAGAGGTGCTGTGCGTGGCAGTATTAGGGGGCATGCAGGTTCTGAAGATAGGTCACACATATCCTTTTTCTCAAGATGACCAACCAAGCCGCAGTCACAGTCACAGCACACCCAGCATATAGTTGACTTGCTGAAAAAATCTTCGAACATCATACTATTCTGTTACATCACATACAGCTTTAACACATCCTCCTGTAATTTAAGGGATTTATGTGTTTTTAATGTGGTTCATCGAAGCTTCATGAAAAGGCCCTGTCCTTGCTGTACGTTAATTTTTTTCCTTGTTCTTTTACATGTCCCCCATGACAGTGCCTGACTCCCTATGCCTCTTTTTGACAATAGTTTGTTTATTAGCCCCATAAAAGGTAGACATGTGCACAACAAAAAAATTTGTTTATTTTCGTTTCGTTTTTTTCGTTTCCGAAAAAAAATCGTTTTTTTTTTTTTTTTTCGTTTCGTTTTTTTCGTTTCCATTGATTCGTAACGATTCGTACATTCGTAAGTCGTCGTTGTTCGTATTCGTAAGGATTAGTACATTCGTAAGTCGTCGTTGTTCGTATTCGTAAGGATTAGTACATTCGTAAGTCGTCGTTGTTCGTATTCGTAACGATTCGTACATTTGTAATAGTTATTTTTCGTTGATTCGTTTTTTCGTTAGTTTAATTTTCGTTCATTCGTTTATTCGAAATTCGGACGCATTCTTAGTTATTCGTACATTCGTAATATTCGTAACATTCGTAGATTCGTAATCGGAGCATAATTCATAATTTTATGTAATGTCTATGCTATTATTACATTTTAATAATTTACGAATCGAAAAAAAAAAAGTTACGAATCGAAAAAAAGTTACGAATCGAAAAAAAAAGTTACGAATGTACAAATTTTTTTGTTCAATCCATTCATTACGAATCGAAAAAAAAAAAAAATTACGAATCGAAAAAAAAAGGTTACGAATGTACGAATTTTTTTGTTCAATCCATTCGAAGCACGTTAAGCAGCACCATTGTAAGGGACACGGAAAATTACCAATTCAACAAAAAAAAAGTTACGAATGTACGAATTGTTTCGTTCATTTTCGTTGTTCCTGTTTTTGTTTTTCGGATTTTCGTTGTTTGGTTTTTCGGATTTTCGTTGCTTTTCGGATTCGTTCGATTCGAACGATTCGTTAATCGGATTCGTACGATTCGAACGATTCATTATTCGGATTCGTTCGCCTCGAACGATTCGTTCATTCGTACGAAAAATGAAAAAAAAAGAAAAAAAACTAAACTAATTGCACATGTCTAATAAAAGGATAAATTGATTATCAAGCCCCTCCACCTTCCTTCCCGAAAGACTTCAATGGGGTTTGGTCTTATTTTTCATCCTAGTAATACTGAGTAAAAATGAGCTATGCATTCATCAAACATGTCTGGGAAGAACCTAGGGGATATCAGAGGCACACTAGCAGCATGGGTTTTACCTTTGTGCTATATTGTGAGGAGTAGAGAGGGTATGGTTGACCACAGGGGGATCATACCAGCAAAGCAATGACTCCTGACAGAGAGCCCTGCCCACAGGAAGCTAAGTAAGTGGTAGATGATGATTTGTTAAACAATGTATAGATATTCAATTATTGCTGCTTTATGCCACCAATTACCTCAGGATTGGGTAAAGATGTGGATTTGCCCTCAGATTAGCATAAACATCTGGCATTTGAACCTTGATAGTGAAGCCTACTGGCTTCAAGAAGGTACAAGTAGGCCATCTATGTGCCATAGGTGCCCTACACAACAAGTTAAAATGCATCCTCTCATGTAAATATCTTTTAGAGAAAGAGGAAGTCAGTTTTTCTGCATGTGTGCCATAATTTACTTGGAGTAACATTAGACTACACATGTATACACAACTCCTGAAAACATCAGCTGGCAGCTGCTGTGGAAACTGCATCAAATCTTATATTGTAAAAAAATGTTACCTTGAAACTTTACCTAAACAGAAGGGAAAAATCCCAAGGAGAATGACAAACTGGATCATCTTCACCCTAACAGGAGACTGAGTGGGGCCGTTGTACTGTACAGAGCACATATATGTTCGTTCACTGTCTGGGGTCATTATAGGTAAATTATTAAGCTGACCTATTTGTGGCCTTCAGTCCAGAGGATTCTCAGAATCAGATGATTCAAAAGTTACATGTTTGTCTGACTTTTTTTTAACCCAACTGGCCTTGAAATTTATGTAGAGTTCTACTGTCTGTCAATAGTAATGGAAATAGTTTTCAAGGTTGTCTTTGGGATCAGTAGATTTGTAGCCTAATAGTCCATGTAAAACAGAACTGAAATCATTCACAACGATACACACAAGTTGTACCATACTTTGACTGGAATTGAATGTAAATTACAGACCAATTCTATCCAAAATGGATATTTCTGATATGGTTGCACATTCGCCCCATCTTTTGTCTCACAATGAATCTTAAAACAAGTCAATGAAAAAAAACACCAATATGTCTGAAATATGTATACACACATTGCATATAAGGGGGGAAGGGATCAACGCTCCAGGTAGATGTATGGAAAAAAGGACTCTCCTCAGATTTGGAACACCAGGTGCAGGCTAAGCATTTAGCAAATGAGGCAAGGAAAAGTTCTGGACAGCCGCACTCCAGAATATAGCCTTTATTATAAAATATCAAAAACACAAGCCACAGCAAAAAATGGGACAAACGAGCTGATGCGTTTCACACTTAACAGTGCTTATTCATAGCTACCCTACCACCAAAAACAATGTAATATATATACTGATCCATATTGGACATGTGACTGCATATGTAGTTAATTAGATCCAATTATCTAATTGAATAACCTTAATTGACGGATGTGATTAACATATGTGATTGGGAAGGTGCACATAAATTTGTGTATCCAGGTGTATAAAACACAGTGAATAAATGAGTTTGAAACTAAAAACAAACCCAAGTAAATAAAGTGCTGAGATGAATTATAAACTGTAGATACAGCATATCAGTGCATAAACAAATGTAACCTTAGTTGTTAATAGACATAATTAAAAATAGTGAGATCGTGAAACAATAAAGATTAAATGAGGTGACTGAATAATAATAATGTAGAAAAAGTTTCTGTGAACAAAATATAAATAAAAGAAAGGAAAAAGTGTCTGTGGACAAAATATAAATGAAAATAAATAAATATAAATGAATGAATGCCACCCTACAAAAATGTGTACAACGAACATGTATTTACAAATTCTTTGAGGTACACCAGACCTTTGTTGTATATATGGTAATTGTGCCATGGGGCTACAAATATCAAAGAAAAATACAATCCCTACTCACACATATGCCTGTGGATGTAAACTTCAAATATAAACAGTTTAAACAATTGCCAACATATGAAAAATAATTTTCTTTAAATATAGACACTTATCATTATTAAAAAAATAGAATAAAGTTAAAAACATTATACCCAAAAAATCATCATAATGTATGCACAGGATAGATAATGTGCACCTACGAGCACTCCTTTGATGTCCAAAAATTACTCAACCAATCCAACCATTCTCATAATTGAGGCATTTGAACAATATTGTGAGTATTATTTTTTGAAACAGACAAAACAACAGGAGAGGGCATGGGAAAGATGAAGCAAGAACCCCCATTCTATATATAATAAAAATAAATAAAAAAAGGAAAAAAAATTTAGGAAATTAGGAACTACCTTTGAATGAAAATAAAAATAAGAATCAAAATAGAAGGGTGTAAAAATAATAAGCCATGAGACATCATGTATGTTTAATATTAGTGGCCAATATTACATCGCTTTAATCATATTTATTGCTTTAGTATGGACAGAGGAACATGCACAAGCGTGCATCACACATACTATTATGTGTATGCACGTGTTGTTTTCATAAAGTCTCGTTCGGATAAATATCCGATCCATTGATGTCTCATGGCTTATTATTTTTACACCCTTCTATTTTGATTCTTATTTTTATTTTCATTCAAGGTAGTTCCTAATTTCCTAAATTCTTATTATATATAGAATGGGGGTTCTTGCTTCATCTTTCCCATGCCCACTCCTGTTGTTTTGTCTGTTTCAAAAAAGAATACTCACAATATGGTTCAAATGCCTCAATTATGAGAATGGTTTCCAAGCTGGATTTGTTGAGTAATTTTTGGACATCAAAGGAGTGCTCATAGGTGCACATTATCTATCCTGTGCATACATTATGATGATTTTTTTGAGTATAATGTTTTTAACTTTGTTCTATTTTTTAATAATGATAAGTGTCTATATTTAAAGAAAATTATTTTTCATATGTTGGCAATTGTTTAAACTGTTTATATTTGAAGTTTACATCCACAGGCATATGCATATGTGAGTAGGGATTGTATTTTTCTTTGATATTTGTAGCCCCATGGCACAATTACCATATATACAACAGAGGTCTGGTGTACCTCAAAGAATTTGTAAATACACGTTCCTTGTACACATTTTTGTAGGGTGGCATTCATTCATTTATATTTATTTATATTAATTTATATTTTTTCCACAGACACTTTTTCCTTTCTTTTATTTATATTTAGTTCACAGACACTTTTTCTCCATTATTATTATTCAGTCACCTCATTTAATCTTTATTGTTTCACAATCTCACTATTTTTAATTATGTCTATTAACAACTAAGGTTACATTTGTTTATGCACTGATATGCTGTATCTACAGTTTATAATTCATCTCAACACTTTATTTACTTGGGTTTGTTTTTAGTTTCAAACTCATTCATTCACTGTGTTTTATACACCTGGACCTTCCCAATCACATATGTTAATCACATCCGTCAATTAAGGTTATTCAATTAGATAATTGGATATAATTAACTACATATGCAGTCACATGTCCAATATGGATCAGTATATATATTACATTGTTTTTGGTAGTAGGGTAGCTATGAATAAGCACTGTTAAGTGTGAAACGCATCAGCTCGTTTGTCCCATTTTTTGCTGTGGCTTGTGTTTTTGATATTTTATAATAAAGGCTATATTCCGGAGTGCGGCTGTCCAGAACTTTTCCTTGCCTCATTTACACATTGTATATAATTTACCAAAATGGTACTCACAACTTACAGCTGAAGTTTAGCTAAAAAAAACTTTTTTCTTTACAGCTTTAGTTACATTACTTTCCTGTAATGGAGTATGGCCCACGAAGTGCAGGCTGCTGGATTCTGTAGAAATTTTTATTGCAGGGCTGCCCTGTCCTCTTCCTGCTGCAGAAGGGGCTAAAGCAATCTGCAAAACCTACACTGATGATGGCCAAAGAGCCTGAAACAGCTGTATGCAGTTTGGAATAAAAATGGTTCTAAATCATTAGGCTATATTTATATGTACCATATATACTCGAGTATAGGCCGACCCTAATATAAGCAGAGGCACCTAATTTTACCATAAAAACTGGGAAAATGTATTGACTCGAGTATAAGCCTAGGGTGGGAAAATGCAGCAGCTACTGGGTAAACAATGCCCATCTGCAGCCTCACTGTGCCCATTTGCAGTCTAATTGTGCCCATTTGTAGTCTCACTGTGCCCATCTGTAGTCTCACTGTGCCCATCTGTAGTCTCACTGTGCCCATTTGCAGCCATACCTTTCATTACTAAAGCCTCACTGTGCCCATCTGCAGCCGTACCTTTCATTACTAAAGTCTCACTGTGCCCATCTGCAGCCGTACCTTTCATTACTAAAGTCTCACTGTGCCCACCTGCAGTCGTACCTTTCATTACTAAAGCCTCATCGTGCCCATCTGCAGCCGTACCTTTCATTACTAAAACAGCGTGTGTCTCCCCCTCAGGGGCGGACTGACCAGTCGGTCACTCGGGCGCCGCCCGAGGGCCCGGGGCCATTAGGGGCCCGGACTCGGCCACAAGATAGGCCACTTGAAGCGGCTGTATTACATGCCGCAATGCCGATAAAAATACTGCTAACAGCGCGGCGCGCGCTGCTCCCCGCCGGCCCCTCCTTCCCTCCCATCTGTCCCAGGTGCTTGTAATGAATGCACCGTGACGTCACCTGGGACGGAAGAGAAGAGTCAGTACACCGGCGGGGAGCAGCGCGCGCCGCACAGTTAGAAGTATTATTACCGGCATCGCGGCATGTAATACAGCCGCTTCACATCGGTGAGTGAATTCGGTTGGATCAGTGCCCTTTCCTCCTGCCCATAGAGTTCTGCTGCCTTATAGAGTGCACTGTGCTTTATGTTTTGTAGTTATTGTGTTTTATTTGTGAAGTTTTGCTGAAGGATGCCAACACCAGTGGCAGATACAAGCCTTGGGGCACATTCCCTTAATTTAATGAGAAACTGCTAGATGAGGTGTAAAACTTGTATTGAAGTGATCCAGTAACAATTCACAACAAACCTGGTGGGAGTGTCCCCCTGTGTGTGTGTGTCCCTGTGTGTGTGTGTGTGTGTGTGTGTGTGTGTGCATTCTCCCTCCAGTCTCCCCCTGTGTGTGTGTGTGTTCTCTCTCCAGTGTCCCCCTGTGAGTGTGTTCTCTCCCTCCAGTGTCCCCCTGTGTGAGTGTGTGCGTGTGTGTGTGCGTTCTCCCTCCAGTGTCCCCCTGTGTGAGTGTGTGCGTTCTCCCTCCAGTGTCCCCCTGTGTGTGTGTGCGTTCTCCCTCCAGTGTCCCCCTGTGTGTGTGTGCGTTCTCCCTCCAGTGTCCCCCTGTGTGAGTGTGTGCGTTCTCCCTCCAGTGTCCCCCTGTGTGAGTGTGTGCGTTCTCCCTCCAGTGTCCCCCTGTGTGTGTGCGTTCTACCTCCAGTGTCCCCCTGTGTGTGTGTGTGCGTTCTCCCTCCAGTGTCCCCCTGTGTGTGTGCGTTCTCTCCCCAGTGTCCCCCTGTGTGTGTGTGCGTTCTCCCTCCAGTGTCCCGCGTGTGTGTGTGCGTTCTCCCTCCAGTGTCCCCCTGTGTGTGTGTTCTCCCTCCAGTGTCCCCCTGTGTGTGTGCGCGTTCTCTCCCTCCAGTGTGTGTGTGTGTGTGTGTGTGTACTCCCTCCAGTGTCCCCCTGTGTGTGTGTGTGTGTTCTCCCTCCAGTGTCCCCCTGTGTGTGTGTGTGCGTTCTCCCTCCAGTGTCCCCCTGTGTGTGTGTTTTCTCCCCCCAGTGTCCCCCTGTGTGTGTGCGTTCTACCTCCAGTGTCCCCCTGTGTGTGTGCGTTCTCCCTCCAGTGTCCCCCTGTGTGTGTTCTCCCTCCAGTGTCCCCCTGTGTGTGTGTGTGTGTGTGTGTGTGTGTGTGTGTGTGTGTGTGTGTGTGTGCGTTCTCCCTCCAGTGTCCCCCTGTGTGTGTGTGTGTGTGTGTGTGTGTGTTTTTCCCTCCAGTGTCCCCCTGTGTGTGTGTGTGTCGTCTCCCTCCAGTGTCCCCCTGTGTGTGTGTGTGTGTGTGTGCGTTCTCCCTCCAGTGTCCCCCTGTGTGTGTGTGTGTGTGTGTGCACGTTCTCCCTCCAGTGTCCCCCTGTGTGTGTGTGTGTGTGTGTGCTTTTTCCCTCCAGTGTCCCCCTGTGTGTGTGTGTGTGCTTTTTCCCTCCAGTGTCCCCCTGTGTGTGTGTGTGTGTGTGCGTTCTCCCTCCAGTGTCCCCCTGTGTTTTTGTGTGTGTGTGTGTGTGCGCATTTTCCCTCCAGTGTCCCCCTGTGTATGTGTGTGCTTTTTCCCTCCAGTGTCCCCCTGTGTGTGTGTGCGCTCTCCCTCCAGTGTCCCCCTGTGTGTGTGTGTGTGTGTGTGTGTGTGTGTGTGTGTGTTCCCTCCAGTGTCCCTCTGTGTGTGTGTGCGCTCTCCCTCCAGTGTCCCCCTGTGTGTGTGTGTGTCTCCCTCCAGTGTCCCCCTGTGTGTGTGTGTGTGTGTGTGTGTGCGTTCTCCCTCCAGTGTCCCCCTGTGTGTGTGTGTGTTCTCCCTCCAGTGTCCCCCTGTGTGTGTGTGTGTGTGTTCTCCCTCCAGTGTCCCCCTGTGTGTGTGTGCGCGTTCTCCCTCCAGTGTCCCCCTGTGTGTGTGTGTGTGTGTTCTCCCTCCAGTGTCCCCCCTGTGTGTGTGTGTGTGTTCTCCCTCCAGTGTCCCCCTGTGTGTGTGTGTGTGTTCTCTCCTTCCAGTGTCCCCCTGTGTGTGTTCTCCCTCCAGTGTCCCCCTGTGTGTGTGTGTGTGTGTGTGTGTGTGTGTGTGTGTGTCCCCCTGTGTGTGTGTGTGTGTGTGTGCGTTCTCCCTCCAGTGTCCCCCTGTGTGTGTGTGCGTTCTCCCTCCAGTGTCCCCCTGTGTGTGTGTTCTCCCTCCAGTGTGTGTGTGTGTGTTCTCCCTCCAGTGTCCCCCTGTGTGTGTGTGCGCGTTCTCCCTCCAGTGTCCCCCTGTGTGTGTGTGTGTGTGTGTGTGTGTGTGCGTTCTCCCTCCAGTGTCCCCCTGTGTGTGTGTGTGTGTCCCCCTGTGTGTGTGTTCTCCCCCCAGTGTCCCCTGTGTTTGTGTTCTCCCCCCCCCAGTGTCCCCCTGTTTGTGTGCTCTCCCTCCCCAGTGTCCCCCTGTGTGTGTGTTCTGTCCCCCTGTGTGTGTGTGTGTGTGTGTCCCTCCAGTGTCCCCCTGTGTGTGTGTGTTCTCCCTCCAGTGTCCCCCTGTGTGTGTGTTCTCCCCCCCACACAGTGTCCCCCTGTGTTGTGCTCTCCCTCCAGTGTCCCCCTGTGTGTGTGTGCGTTCTCCCCTCCAGTGTCCCCCTGTGTGTGTGTGTGTGTGTGTGTGTTCTCCCCCCAGTGTCCCCCTGTGTGTGTGTGTGTGTGTGTGTGTGTGTGTTCTCCCTCCAGTGTCCCCCTGTGTGTGTGTGTGTTCTCCCTCCAGTGTCCCCCTGTGTGTGTGTGTGTGTGTGTGTGTGTGTTCTGTCCCCCCAGTGTCCCCTTGTTTGTGTTCTCCCCCCAGTGTCCCCCTGTTTGTGCTCCCCCCCCCCCAGTGTCCCCCTGTGTGTGTGTCTCCCTCCAGTGTCCCCCTGTGTGTGTGTGTGTCTCCCTCCAGTGTCCCCGTGTGTGTGTTCTCCCCCCCCCACACAGTGTCCCCCTGTTTGTGCTCTCCCTCCAGTGTCCCCCTGTGTGTGTGTGCGTTCTCCCTCCAGTGTCCCCCTGTGTGTGTGTGTGTCTCCCTCCAGTGTCCCCCTGTGTGTGTTCTCCCTCCAGTGTCCCCCTGTGTGTGTTCTCCCTCCAGTGTCCCCCTGTGTGTGTGTTCTCCCCCCCCCCCACAGCGTTCCCCTGTTTGTGCTCTCCCCCCCCACAGTGTCCCCCATTGTGCTCTCCCTCCCCAGTGTCCCCCTGTGTGTGTGTGCTTCCCCCCTCCAGTGTCCCCCTGTGTGCTCTCCCCCCCGTGTCTCCCTGTGCAGTGTGGCTTGAGTGTGGGGACCAAGGGGGCCCCATGATGTTCTATTGCCCGGGGGCCCCATGAGTTGTCAGTCCGCCCCTGCTCCCCCTGTGTTATGCATTCTGTTCAGCTGTCCATTGTAACAACGCTAAACTGATAGTTTGCCAGCATTGTATCAGTGTTCCTCTATCACGGACGGATGAGGAGGAGGCGGGGCTTTGTTACAGAGGACGGCCGAACAGAATGCATAACCACAGCGGGAGACACGCGCTGTTTTAGTAATGAAAGGTACGGCTTACTCGAGTATAAGCCGAGGGGGGGGGGGGTTCAGCCTAAAAAATGTGCTGAAAAACTATGATTTTTACCAAAGAAATTTAACTTTTGGTCAAAATGTATAAAGAAAAATTACTAATTTGCTACATTTTATAACAGCCCTTTTTTTTTACAAAATGTATGGTCTTTTTTTACTTATAGCGCAAAAAATTACATGGCCCTGTGTGAAAAAGTGATTGCCCCCTAAACCTAATAACTGGTTGGGCCACCCTTAGCAGCAACAACTGCAACCAAGAGTTTGCGATAACGTGCAATGAGGCTTTTACAGCGTCCTGGAGGAATTTTGGCCCACTCATCTTTGCAGAATTGTCCTAATTCAGTTACATTAGAGGGTTTTCGAGCATGAACGGCCTTTTTAAGGTCATACACAACATCTCAATAGGATTCAGGTCAGGACTTTGGCTAGGCCACTCCAAAGTCTTCATTTTGTTTTTCTTCAGCCATTCGGTGGTGGACTTGCTGGTGTGTTTAGGATCATTGTCCTGCCGCAGAACCCAAGTTCGTTTCAGCTTGAGCACACGAACAGATGGTCGGACATTCTCCTTCAGGATCTCTTGGTAGACAGCAGAATTCATAGTTCCTTTTATCACGGCAAGTCTTCCAGGTCCTGAAGCAGCAAAACAGCCCCAGACCATTACACTACCACCACCATATTTTACTGTTGGTATAATGTTCTTTTTCTGAAATGCAGTGTTCCTTCTACGCCAGATATACTTGGACACACACCTTCCAAAGAGTTCCACTTTTGTCTCATCGGTCCACAGAATGTTGTCCCAAAAGTCTTGGGGATCATCAAGATGTGTTGTGGAGAAATTGAGACGAGCTTTGATGTTCTTTTTGCTCAGCAGTGGTTTTCTCCTTGGAACTCTGCCATGCAGGCCATTTTTGCCCAGTCTTTTCCTGATGGTGGAGGCATGAACGCTGACCTTAACTGAGGCAAGTGAGGCCTGCAGTTCCTTGGACGTTGTTGTGGGGTCTTTTGTGACCTCTTGGATGAGTCGTCGCTGCGCTCTTGGGGTAATTTTGGGCGGCCGGCCACTCCTGGGAAGGTTCACCACTGTTCCATGTCTTCGCCATTTGTGGATAATGGCTCTCACTGTGGTTTGCTGGATTCCCAAAGATTTGGAAATGGCTTTATAACCCTTTCCAGACTGATAGATCTCAATTACTTTCTTTCTCAATTGTTCCAGAATTTCTTTGGGTCTCGGCATGATGTGTAGCTTTTAAGGATCTTCTGGTGGACCTTACTGTGTCAAGCAGCTCCTATTTAAGTGATGCCTTGATTGTGAACAGGTGTGGCAATAATCAGGCCTGGGTGTGGCTAGAGAAATTGAACTCAGGTGTGGACAACCACAGTTATAGTATGTTTTAACAAGGGGGGCAATCACTTTTTCACACAGGGCCATGATGGTTTGGATTTTTTTTCACCTTTAATAATAAACACCTTCATTTACAAATTGCATTTTGTGTTTACTTGTGTTGTCCTTGACTATTGTTTAAATTGGTTTGATGTTCCGAAACACTTAAGTGTGACAAACATGCAAAGGAACAGGGAAATGAGGAAGGGGGCAAACACTTTTTCACACCACTGTATGTGCCGTGGGCAAGTGGTTAACACAAGTAAATATGCTATATCTTCCTATCTATTTACTAATGCTAGCAGCATAAGGATTCAAAATAGTCAATGTTGATTGAGAGAGTAAAGTTCCGCTTTAAGATGAGACAGTTGAAGGTGAAGCAGACATTTTATATCCATTATAGATTTCATACACAAGCTTGCTATATTTTCACAGCTCAGGAGCACATGTCATGGAGCATACACTTGTTTCATAATGTAGTTCACTGACCCAGCAGCTAAGCAAACATTTATTGACTGTCTACTTACAGGACACTCAATGGGGTCATCCAAAAGTCATAGGCTACAGTAAATGGATATACTGTATATGACAGTTGAATAAGAGGAATAGTATGAAGTTTTAAATGCTTTAACAATTTCTTCTCTAACAACCACCATTTCCACTAAAACACTAAATACGTAGGGACAAGAAAGAAAGAAGTATGTCTTTACGAAGTTTATTTTTTTAATACATATACAAGTACGAAACACAACATCACAAACATATACTGGCTTATCTCAAAATGAGCAAAGGCAAACTGTTGTTTGATGTGACTATGAACTGGAGATACAAAACGAAGCATCTACTGAAGTCACAGCAGTTGGCTGGTCAGGAACAGATTCTGGTATGAAGATATGACCAGAGCTGTAAAACTGATGACTAGGAGAAGATTTCATTGTAGCCATTATCTGAAAATTCTGTAGACCACATTGACCAAATGTCTTTAATGTTGGGGAGACTGTGTTGAATGATAATAAGCATATAAATACAATATACGGGAATTGCATTCCATGCTTTGTAAACGTTCGAACTGCACTATTCTACTCAAACTACTATTCAGAAATATAGTAGTAGGACTTAACATTTTGCTACCTATAGGACTACATTCTATATTTAAATCTCTTTTACAGTCATTGCAATCATCCACAGTATTCACTTGAGTACACTTGCCATATTATTCCACAAATCTTTGGAAGTAAATCTGCTTTAACAGCCTTGCTGTTCTGCAGCTGACATTCTTCATGATTCAACATGTAATAGGTTATCTGTGCATTTAGGATGCTACTACCTATTTTTAGTCACCTACTCCATGGCATTAGTAGAACAGTTACAGTAATCTATTTAATAAAAGAGAGGTATAACATGGAATTCCATTAGAATTTTTTGGCAGAAGACAAAACTGTGAGAGCATCCACTGATGGTGTGACTTTCTGAAAACTCTTTTGTAGAGGACGAAACCTGGGAAAAGTGGAACATTTGGTGTATCTGGATAAAGAGATCAGGGAAAAAAGTGTGGAAGTAAGAGGTAGAGAGGGGGTGACACATTAATGGTTAAAACAGTGTGTTATTCAATTAAAAAAATGCTAAATGCATTGTAAGTATATATGAACTGCAGTAATAGGACATAATTAGTCAATAAGATAATAAGTGAGTATCCATAAATCTAGGATTCCTGATTGAATACTGTTAAAAAAAACAATTATACAATTTTCTAGAACCCAAAATATCAATAATTGTATGCATTACATTCCACACACTAAATAAATTAGGTTATAATAGTACATGCAAAGGCTATTATTTATCATTACAGGTTACAGGTAACAATAAGCTCATAAAGAATTGCAGTTATTACCAAAGGGCCATAGGGTATGAATTACTAGACAATTGACCATAGTCGATTATTGATTGCCTGCACTATGCCACTTTCTAAAACAATCTTCCAATGGGTGGGCTAAATTGGTTATTCAATTCAATTTTTAAAATTCAAAATATGAATACTGCCTGGGCCCAGGTTTTGGGGTGTCCTCAGTGGGCAATTTTCTGATAAATCATACTAATAAAAAACTGTCTATTGTCCTAGTATTCAGGAATGAGCTTATTTCTGCCTGTCAACTATGGTGGCAAGTGTACTTTAATTATAACTATAGGACACTGGGTAACTACTGCGATTTCCAGAAGCAGGTCCAAATAAAACATCACTTAGGGCCAGTTCACAACAGAATGATGTGGGGTAAAGGCACGTTCTGTGTATAATATTAAGAGTGGCGCTAATCCACACAATTAATTAATAAACCCCTTAATCAATAATTGTGAATATTACTCTATATGTATATATAATTCCACATATATGATAAACAAATTCTGTGCAAAAAATATATGTATAAAGTGCTAGTGCATATCAAAGTGCAAAGAGAAAAACTTATGTGCAATATTCTTAAGGTGCTGAAAAAATAATCCAAAAAAATCACTCAGCAATATTATAATGAAAAAGGTAATATGATCAAAATAGTGACAAAACAGTTAAATAAAACTTCTTTACTTTGTAAAAGCTTCAGGTGCTCCACCACTGTGTGAATCCTTCATCGCTTTCTCTAAATTGAACTCACCAGATCAATATATTGATAAAACATAAACCAGCTGAAGGACCACGCTCTCCCCAAACAATCCCCAATCACAGTTCTATGGTCAGATTTCTCTCACAGATCTCACAAATCACAGATCACCATTTCTATTTATCTCAAAAAAATTTCTTCAATTCAATTTACCCACAAATTTTTGCAAATCAGTATAAATGTTGAATTTATTGACATTGACAATATAATTTAATCCTAAATCTAAAAATTTAAGTTCTGTTTCTGTTTAAATAGCTTAGACTTAGAATAGCTTATACTACTAAGATTAAAAATGCCTGTGCCTGTTATTTTCTCTTTTTAAGAACAAGAGAAGAAGAAGAGGGACTAGAGGAGGAAGAAAAAGAAAGAGAGAGAATAACAGGCACAGGCATTTTTAATCTTAGTATTGCTATTTTAACAAAAAAAGAACTTAAATTGTTAGATTTAGGATTCAATTATATTTCCCATGTCAATAAATTCAACACTTATATTGATTTGCAAAAATGTGTGAGAAAATTGAATTGACATTTTTCTTTTGAGATATATAAAAATGGTTTTAAAATGGGAGGACCAAAGAAGACAGAATGCTAAGTGGTTTAACCGCTTCCCGACCACCCACTGTATATTTACGTCCTCAGAAGGGCACGGACAGGCAAATAGACGTACGGGTACGGCCCCTTTAATTGCCTAGCCGTGGGGTCGCGCTCGCGACCCGGTCTGGGGAGCTCCGTGACCACGGCCGCGGGACCAGCGGACCCGATCGCCGCTGGTGTCCCGCGATCGGGTCATAGAGCTGAAGAACGGGGAGAGGTATGTGTAAACAAACCTCTCCCCGCGCTTCCTACTCTGCCTGTCAGTGATCTGCTGTTCCGGGTCATCGGAAAAGCCGATCAATGACGACAGACGTCAGCCACGCCCCCTACTGTAAAAAAACACACAACACGTCACACTAACTCCTCCCCGCCCCCTAGTGGTTAACTCCTTCACTGCCACTGTCATTTACATAGGAATCAGTGCTATTTAAATAGCACTGATTTCTGTATAAATGACAATGGTCCCAAAAATGTGTCAGAAATGTCCGATGTGTCCGCCATAATGTCGCAGTCACAATAAAAATCGCTGATCGCCGCCATTACTAGTAAAAAAAAAAAATATTAATAAAAATGCTATAAAACTATCCCCTATTTTGTAAACGCTATAACTTTTGCGCAAACCAATCAATAATCGCTAATTGTGATTTTTTTTTACCAAAAATATGTAGAAGAATACGTATCGGCCTAAACTGAGGAAAAAAATATTTTTTTATATATTTTTTGGGGAAATTTATTATAGCAAAAAGTAAAAAATATTTTTTTCAAAATTGTCGCTCTATTTTTGTTTATAGCGCAAAAAATAAAAACCGCAGAGGTGATCAAATACCACCAAAAGAAAGCTCTATTTGTGGGAAAAAAAGGACGCCAATTTTGTTTGGGAGCCACGTCGCACGACCGCGCAATTGTCAGTTAAAGCGATGCAGTGCCGAATCGCAAAAAGGGGCCTGGTCCTTTGGCTGGCAATTGGTCCGGGGCTGAAGTGGTTAAGGAATGCCTCAGTTTTCAACCCCAAGAATAAAAGGAGTGAATTTTTGGATGTTTTTAAAGCTATAGTAGAAAAAGATATTAAAGAGATAAACACTAATGCCCCGTACACACGGTCGGAATTTCCGACAGAAAATGTCCTATCGGACCATGTTGTCGGAAAATCTGACCGTGTGTGGGCTCCATCTGACTTTTTCCTGCTCACAAATTTTCCGACAACAAAGTCCGATCGGACTTTTTCCGATCGTGTGTAGAGAATTCCGACGGACAAAGTGACGCTTGCTCAGATCAAATTACGAGACCAAAGCTATTGGCTACTAGCCTCTACGTAGTTCCGTCGTACGCAACGAACATCACCACGTTCAGAATGATCGGATTTTTTCCGAGCACTTTGTCCGACCGTGTATCGGATTTTGACGCCGCTGCATCAGCTATCAGGTTGCTATATTAATGAACGGCGCAGAGGTGTGGGAGTACCCCTGATGACGTCACGTTGTGACGAAACGATCGTCGGGTAACCACGCCCACATGTCCTGCGCATGCGCGATTACGATTCAAAACTCCAAGTGAGGGAGTTTTTTTCCTAGGCTTGAGCGCTGCTAGTTTTTCATAGAACCTGCTGGTGTTTTATCTACCTTTTCAGCCTGTACCTGATCAGGCTGTTTTCAAGTGCTGTTTTTAGTTGTTTACTGCTCGGTGGAGCTTTAATAAAGGACCCCCTAATTTTACTATATCACACGATTTGGAGGTGTTTTTTATATCTTTCTGGTGACTCTCTGGGATATCGGCTTGAACGTGACTGTTGGAGAGACCAGCACCTGGAGGACCCTGATTGATTTGATACACGCTTTAAAAGACCATAAATCTGGTAAGCCTTCATTTATATCTTATGATTGGATGATGACATCTGCGTGGTCAATTTTGAACATCGCTTAAGATACCCTTTATCACTTTTTGAATGTTTTTCACCTTGGGAGAAAATTGAGCGGCATATTTTATTTGTTGTCACGGACTTTATTTGAATTATATGCACTATCAATTTATTTGCTGTCACGGACTTTATTTGAATTTTTTGTGCACTATTATTACGGACTTTATTTGAATTTTTTGTGCATTATTTATCACATGTGCATGCATCATTTTCCCTTTAAATGCTTGGTTTTAGACTTAAGTATATTTTAGTAGCTTATGTGTATCACATTTTTTGCTTACTAAGCTTGTCATTATTTAACATTTACCCACTTAAGGTGCAGGTATCCATTCACTGTTTAGTTATTTTTGAGCGCTGCACTTTTTCTTTTTATTTCTTGTTTGGTTCGGTATCTAGGGCTCAGCAGCTCTTGTTATTTTCCTACTTAGCACGGATTTCTCCAACTTTTAAATATGTGAAGGTTTACATCTACTTTAAGGCTACTTTCACATTGGGGCGTTGAGCGTGCTGGCCGTAAAGCGGCGCTATATTTAGCGGCGCCTTACCGTCGTTTTAGCTGTGCTTTTCGGCCAAAAAAGGGTTAAAACCACCTGCAAAGTGCTGCTGCAGCGGCTGCCCCATTATTTTCAATGGGAAGGGGCGCTTTAGGATCGGTAAATACACCGCTCCTACAGCGCTCCAAAGATGCGGCTTGCAGGACTTTTATGACCGTCCTGCAAGTGCACCGCTCCAATGTGAAAGCCCTCAGGGCTTTCACATTGGAGTGCATTGAGCAGCTCTTTCAGGGCGCTTTGCAGGTGCTATTTTTAGCACTTATCAGCTTATATATCCAAATAACAGCTGAATCGAATTAGTGCTTGAACGAGCTGCCTCGGACAAACGTAAGAAAAACAGACACAAAAAAACACTGAAAGTTAACTACATATAAGCTGTATATAAAAAAAACGAATTTGTTTTTTTTTTTTTATACATCTTGTAAGTATTTAATTTTCGTAGTGTTTTTCACGTTATTTGTGTCTTTTTTCTAACATTTGTCCGACGCAGCTTTTTCAAGCACTTATTCGATTCAGCTGTTATTTGGATATATAAGAGTTAACTTCACATGTGCGCTGAAGGTTATGATTAAGCAAATTTGTTTGTGAAATGCTGGTATCGTGTACATTTGATGTCTGATGTGGATTCGATGAAAATAAGCACAGATTTTTTCTGAAGATTGGAGTGCGGTCATCTCCTTTGCATATATCTTCAAGTACCCAGTTTGCGGACTGGACCGGCACCTGATCCTCAGTGAAGTGATCAGATCACCTGGAACGGTATTACAGTTTTAATTGTTGATTTTGGTGTGAACCAGCCCTTAACCTAGGTTCAAATTGATGCGATTTGGCATGCGGTTTGACCTGTCAATTTGCATGCCAAAATCGGCGGCTATTGCAGACAATGGCACAGTTTTAATTGATTCCCAAAAGTAGTTTCTGTACTACTTTTGGCGACTTCGGGTGTGATTTCAATAGACATCTGTGCAGGAACCCGCACAGATGTCTCTGAAATCACCCCTTGAAGTCGGACTGACATGCGGGTATGAAATCGTACGAGTTCAGCTGAACTCGCACAGTTTCAATCCTGCAGCAGTGTGAACCTAGACTCAATTAGATTTCTGGTTGGTGTTGTTCAGGACACAACAAAAAGTGAGAGAAAATCTCCCCAAAGTGAGGGAAACTCTCTTCTTAGATAGTTGTAACCAGAACAATTGTCCCCAGCTTAGGATTTCCCTTCACTGCTTGCTCTCATGACACTTCTAAATTTTGAAGTTCCACTTGCACTCTGTCTCAGTAATTATGGTCACCAGGACAAAGAGAAAGAGGGATGGATTTCCCCAGTGGGGGACACAAACAACAGTAGAAACTTGGCAGATCTAATTTTATCCAACTCTATCCAAACTAAAAAAATAAACTCTTGCCTTTTTCATACTGTATACTTTAAAGAAATAAAACTGGAAAAATACTATAAATAAGCGAGCATTAACTTAAGTTGTATAATACATTACCATATTACGCCCTTGTGTATAGGACATCACTTTATCTTGTTACTAAGATCTTTGATTAATGCTTTCAAGTCATTTAGCTGCAAAGAGATGTGATATAGATAGATAAAAGGGAAAACTGGTACAAATATGACACCTTATATGTTCATTCCGCACAGATGCTAAGATTACCTTTGCCTCCATTTGCTTAAATCTGCGTTCTGTCCTAAAAGGAAACAAAATCAGTTTTGTCACATCTGGCTGTAATGCTTTCATGTACCTCTTTCTTTAAGTGTATTTGCGTCAAAGATTCAGAGAAGACTGTATTGTACTCTTGTGTTAAGAATACATTTATTAGGAGTTCTTCACAGCATGAGGTGCTATGACGTTCTGTCCATAGATTCTCAGCAACACATTCAGAAAGTACTGTTTAACCAACAAGGATTGTCACATCACTGGGCGTTGACAGTTTTTCTCCCATTCTAGCATAACCCCATTACATAAGAAAGAGCCGTTGGCAGGTGTGATATCATTGTGATTTTTATGTAATGTCAACCATTTACATTGGGCCCTAGAAGATCTGAGGATAACACAACGTGAGGGTGGCACAGCCTATTTCTAGTCTAAACCATGTGACATTATTTTTAAATGTTAACCACACACCCTTGCAAGTAGACATTTCCTTTAAATATATTAAATAAATTTAGGTCTAAGAACAGCTTACTATCCTTTTCCTTTAGAAAACACATTTTGGTAACTCTTTCCCCAATTGTTTAAGTTAATTGTTTGATTTTGGGTGCAGATGACTTCACCCCAGAGCTATTGGCTTCTTGTGTTCCTTGGAAACTTCAGTTGTGAGGTTTCCCTGTCGTAGTTCCCAGCCTTGAGGATTTGGGTGTTCATGCTCACCTTGGCAATACTACCACCTTTACTCCCAGTGTTTAATCTAAATTTTATACAGTAAATAGATTAGGAAGCAGAAGACCCTATCCTATCATAAAGATTACGCTCTTGTGCTAGTCTCAAAGCTCAAGTTTGGAGGTCACACCAACAAGGTCCCAGTAGATACAAAAATCATAAAATATTTTAACTCTGCATGTACGAGAATCGAGAATGCAGTAACATTATATGGCTAGTGGAACAGTACAATTTAATAGTCACTTTAACACTATAGTGTGACAAACTGGTGATAGAGAGTCCAGTACTGAACGTTAAACGCTGAACATTAAATATTATGTGGGTTGGTTTATATCTGCCAGTACATGAGGGAAGGGGGAGGCCTTGCCCCAAATAATTGCAAGATGTGGAAATGGAAATGAATTGTAGGTTGGAGTTAGGATTTCAATTGGAGGGGCATTATAATTTATACTTTTTCAAAAACTGTATACACTATTTTTAGAGAGAGTGATGGTCAAATCTGTTTAAAAAGTATGAATTTAAAAAAAATATACTATTTAATGAAACTTTTATTTTATTTCTTTAAATTCTTTACTATAAAGGCCCCTATGGACAACTGATTATCCATGAAGTTAAATCATGTTACACCTAATAAAATAAGCATGAAAAATAAATGACTTCCTTGATCAGTTTCTATGAAGTGAATAGGATGGAAGGTATGGTAAAAATATGTGAACACTTGCTGACATGATGGCTCCTGAGGACGCAGTCATTCAACCAGCAGAATGAGATTAAACTATATCTTAAGTTGAGGGTGTTAAAAATGCAGCTCCAACAGTAATTATGACAATTCATAATTGGGTTTAGCCATTTACTCCACCTAGATTTTTATACTTAACATCCTGCCCCTGGATCCAACCATTGATCACCTTCTGGAGTTTGGATATGTTTAATGGCTTTGAAAACACAATCTAACCCTTAACCATAATTTGCACATTGCTTTCCCAACAACATGATCCACTGGGCAGTGGTGCTGAAGAAGTGGTCAATTTTCATATATTATCAAATCGAATGAACAACACACTTTTAGGTTTCAGTCAAGTAATGTCACCCAACCTTTACATGAATCACCAATATAAAGAATCAGTCAAATTGGACAAATCATGGTTCTCTGCTCCTCCCACAAATGTGCATGTTAATTCCCCTTATCCACTAATAATCATGCAACTCAGGAATCCTCATTGTGCAGATTATTATTGGTTTTATTTTCCACAGACAAGAGAACTTTCTATGGGTATACTGAGAAAAACTGGATTACTGTGATTTTCTGCAAATGAATAGATATGCTCATTCAGTTCCATTTGCAGATTAATATTTTGACATTTTTAAAGGCCAGTTTTACATGGGTTAGCTATGTTATGTGTATATAAAAATGTTCCTTCAGTTTCTTTCCACAGGCCTGTTTCATCACTGACCACAAGAAGACACTTACTCTGAGTTACTTTGTGCCTGGCTAATAAGTTTCACAAGATAATTCTCTTTCATCACAGTTTCCCAGGCCAAGGTCTCAATGTCCTCTTTCTTGTTACCTGCAGAGGCAAATAATTTTTTATTAGTACTCTAATAGCACACACAGTCTTTGATTTCAGCAATATGTGTAGTTAGAATTCAACTGGAGTTCGATTGGAGTTCGTAAATTTGATTCAAATTTCAGTCCGAATTTCGCTACATTATTCGGAGCATTCGGTAAAATTTGTTTATATTGTAATTTGGGTATTCAGATATATCCGAATCTCCGAATAACAAAAAATTTGTCTGAATATTAATTTGTAATGAAACGAACATGTCTACATTTCAATGGGGACAACTGTTACGGTGATGACTGTCAAAGGGCTTGTTCACACCAGCTGTGTTAGGGCTACACTGGCAGTTATTTCCAGCACAGCCTCGATGCAGCATTGCTGTGGTGTGTGTTGAAAAAAGTACAGCATGCAGTTCTTTTATTCAGCGTAGCAGGTTGCAATATCAACCATACACATCACTGCCAGGAATGTCTCCCAGTGTATACCAGCAGCGATGCGATCAATGAGCCCTAATAAGGAGGGATTTCCTCTCACATTCTAGAGGTTTCCTTTCACTTCCTATTGCGTCTTTATGACAGGAAGTGAACATCTCCAATGGGACACAGGCAGCAGAAAATATCCTGACTGGGTTTTAAACCTTCTCTACTCAATACTAAAGTTTTTCTATACATATCCTTGAATGTGTTGACAATACAAGCGAATAGCAAAAATTAAATTTACAATTGCGCAACAAAAAAAACATGTGGCATGAAAAGGATTCAGTTCTGGCATGTTGCAATTATTGCAGAATATCATATTTTCATAATTTCCATAACAGCCAATTATCTTTCAGCTGTTACGTCTGCAGTGAAAAGTTATAATTGAAACAAGGACTCTAATTAAATTTTGATGGCAAGAAGGAATGTTCTTGTTATTACAATTTTTATAGATAATGTGCATTACACATATAAAGCCACTGCCACTTTAAGGAGCAGATGGAGCACAGCCCAGACTTCAGAGAGGAGGCCACCCACATTGCGCTGTTTCTGCACTTCCCTGCCCTAAGGGACTAAGGAGAAGAGTGGATAGAGAGATTAGGATTGTCAGTGACTGCATCTGTGACCGGAAGCCCTGCTGACTAGAAAGACTTGCAAGGGCACTGGTAAGTGTAGTCCCCAGAATGGCCCAGCCCAGGCATGCCAAAGGAGTGTGAAACTACCTCTCCTGGAGTGTCGGGGTATAAAGGAGCACTAAAAAAACATGAAAGTCTCAGGCAGTGGTAGGACTGCTGGAGACCCAGAGATCAACTATAGTGGCTAGAGGCCTCTTGGCCAATGACTTTGGGAACAACCCAAGTTATATTTAGGAGTACAAAAGACTGTTGAAGAGCTCTCCATTCCAAAGATTAAGGGCCCCAATATCGGCAGGACTGTAGGGTAGTCAGGGACTTTGATACCCCTTATTTACGCCTTGTGGAAGCTTTGTTTTGTCCATAATGTAGTCATGTGCATTTAGGGTCTCTTTGTTATAGGATTGTGTTATTGCTGTGATTGTTTTAATTAATTCCCTCCTTCCAGGGCTTCCTTTCACAATTTATTAAAGCTCACTGAAACCCACAAGGTATGTCAGTGAGTCTTGGGTCAGTTCTGGCCAGTCATCACTAAAGCTTGAACAACGTAGAGGCTCCATTGGGGGTGAGCGCTATATGTATATGCAATTCACCGATAGAGGGACTTTAAGGATTATGTTTTTTCTGCATTACTAGTAGTTTCATAGTTTCATAGTTAGTAAGGTTGAATAAAGACATCAGTCCATCCAGTTCAACCTGAGCGAGTGTCTACAATTGTCCCCATCCCTGTACATTGCACACTCACATCAGTCCCTACCCTCAAGGAGCCCACAATCCAAGGTCCCCATTCATATACTAGGGCCAATTTTTGGACAGAAGCCAATTAACCTACCTGCATGTCTTTGGATTGTGGGAGGAAACCGGAGTACCCGGAGGAAACCCACGCAGGCACAGGGAGAACATGCAAACTCCAGGCAGGAAGTGTCGTGGTTGGGATTCGAACCAGCGACCCTTCTTACTGCTAGGTGAGAGTGCTAACCACTACACCACTGTGCCGCCCAAAGTATAGTATATCTAATGATAAATATTTCATCACTATAAGTAAAAATGTTACTATACAGATATTGTTGCAGGTAAAAAAAAGTAGCTTGACAGTCACTTACAGCAAGGTGAAGGCGGAGGCACCTTTTTTTTGCAGCAGCAACTAAAGATCTTCCGCAGTACCATATAAAAGTAAGCAAAGATGACAAATGGGAATGGAATGGTCAATCTACTGCAATATTCCTGGACCAGAAAGTAGCGCTGAAACTTCCACACTTGATCATTGTTTTCCTGCACCGTGCCCACTGTGTATCTAATATAAATAATAAAACATTAAAGGAGAACTCCAAGACTGGGTACTCAGTAAAACAGTAAAAGTGGAAACCCAAAACAATGTACACAATTCAACTGTTCATGTTTTTCACTGTCCACAGTCAATAATATACAAATTAGGGATAGCTGTCCTGGGTCCTAACAAACGTGACTTAATTTAGACTGGATTCATTTGGGCAGAGGCTCGCCAAGCCACTCCTAAACAGGTCAGAAGTAATGCACTGAGATGGGTGGGGAGACATAGTATTGTGACACAACTAACTGAGCATTTTGTGCACGTTCTGGCCACAGCTGCCTATATGTTACATTGCTTACTAAGCAATTTAAAAGTCAATGGTACACTACTGTGACAACACAGGCAATGGAAGCTCGTTTACATCCAATGCCCATATGAATTTACACTTAAAGCTAAAGTTTGGCAAAATGTTTTTCTTACGCTCATTGAAAGACACAGCTCCTCCCTATTCTTGATTGTAGGGTTATAGCACCACCTTCAGAAGTAGGACAATATGCAGAAAAAAAGAACACAGCACTGTCTATAGGCAGTCCTAACTGGTAGTCAACCCCCTTTATTCTAGGCAGCTTAGTTTTTTCTGCCTAGTGTAAGGAGTAAGGACCTAGCTCCCTGCTGGGACCTGTGGTTCCATAGTTGTCTTCCCTTTTTTTTTCTTTTTTTCCAGGGTTTTTCCTGTAAAGATCTTCAATCATAATTTAGTAGTCATCCCAGCCTAGTCAGTAAGCGCATGCAGACCCCTAGCTACATGTGGGGTTGGCTGCGACAGCCCCATCTTGGACTGGGGCAGCCAGCGAGTTAAATGTATTGCAAGGCAATATGACAGGGCACCTGACATCTGTGTTAGTGTTTCCCTGGCCTACAGCCCCCTCCACCTTGGCAGGTGGCAGCCTGTCTCAGGAGTGTTCCTTACTGCCTTTTCTGGACCAGTAAATGGACCCCCCCACCTTGGGTGCAGTGGTGGGCTGTGGGTACTTCCTGGGGTGGTCAGCTTTGGGGGTTTACCTCTTGCCCTCCAGGCCTGGGTTGCTTGTGTTCAGCCCTCCCTCCCTTCCTTTCACCTGTGTGTGTCCTGGCCTGGGCGAGCGGAGCTGCAACCTGTCTGTGGGCAGGCTCTGGGACCGCTTTCCTGGTATGTGGTGTGGGTTGGGTGTGGGGTGCCTCCAATGTACTGGGTGGGCAGGGGCCATTTTGGTGTAACAGCGAAGGGCATTTTGTTTGGTCCTCTTAGGGTGACCATTTTGTCAGAGACTGGCCCGGTGGCCATTTGGGGAGGATCTTTCCCTGTACAGTGTGGGGACGGTTTTCTTCATCGGACCAGCAAACCAGATTAGACCAGCTTGGTGCGCTTCTCCACATGGCTTTCCTTATGTGGTGGTATGGCACACAGCACTAAGACCCAGGCGGCCTTGTTTCTGCCTTGGTGGCGAGTTCGGTTAGGGTTCCCCTATATCTGCAGAAGGTAGTTTCAGGAACATGCATCTTCACCAGACCCCTTCATGGAGGCCTCAGGGACCTCTATTCCTTTGGAAGCACTTTTGGTGGTCTTCAAGTCATTTTTGTCCCATTTTTGTCCCGGGCGGAAGTGTCATTCAGCGCAAGGCGAGTAAGAAACTCTCCCCCTGCCGACCCCTTCCCTCTCTGATGATTGTGAGCTAGACTCCGGCTTGGCCGCAGTTCTTCCCCACTTTTCCTGCGGCCCCATAGGACACGGTCCATGATTCCTCTGACAGTGAGGACAATTCCTCTACCACCCTTGCTGCATGAGAGAAGGTGCTGGTGGCCGTACTTATAACCTCTGTGCAGGAAACCTTAAAGATTGAAGATACTGAGGAGGTGGCTGTCCCATGTGGTACTCACAAGCCGGCTCTTTCCACTAAGGTTTTTACATAACCTGCTTATTTTGATAAATTTATTTACAAAGATTAGGAATGCCCAAAGCGTCCTTTTGTAGTTCGAAAACACTTTTTGGTACATTACCCCTTTGAGGAGGCCCCTCTGAAGAAGTAGATCCTCTCCCCCTGTCGTGGAGCCTCCCATCTCTAGATCGAACAAGATAACCATGCATGGGTCGCCCACTATGTTTACAGTCACTGGTTCCGACCTATGGCTCTTTTGTCAACTCCCTTCTCATCCTAAGGCGGTTACGCTACACTCGTTTGATGTGGTTCATGTGTATCTGTCTGCTATGGCCTCTTTTCAGTGGTCAGATTCTCTTTTTGTAACAGTAGATGGCCTACCTAAAGGCTTGGAGGCATCCTCTGCTACTATTTCACAATGGATCAGACAGACTGTTGCCCGGGCTTATGCCATTAAGGGTCAGGCTCCTCCATTCTCCATTACGGGACACTCCCCCAGGGTAAATAATGCCTCCTGGGCCTTCTGACATCAGGCGTTTGTGTCTCAAGTTTGCAAGGTGGCTACCTAGTCATTTGTGCACACCTTTACCAAGTTTTATAAAGTTTATATTTGGGCATCTTCGGATGTGTGTTTTGGCCGCAGGGTTTTGCAGGCAGCTGTTTGAGTTCTCTTGTTCATTTCTGGGGGTTTGTTGTGTGTTTTTTCTCTGGTTACCCACCCCTCAATGAGGCACTGCTTTGGGATATCCCTATGGTCAAGAACAAGGAAGAGCAGTGTCCTTCAATGAACCAGAAAAGAGAAAACAATTTTTTTTTTTACCTGCCGTAAAATCCCTTGCTCTAAATTCATTGAAGGGCACAGCAACCACCCCTCTAATATGTTTTTTTCCTTGTACTGCTTTGTGAGGAACTGAGCTGCCTATATCAGAGGGGGGTTGACCAACAGTTATGACTGCTCATAGGTGGTGCTGTATTATTTTATTCAGCCTAGTGTCCTACTCCTAAAGGTTAGCATTCATTTTTGCCAGCAGACCATGAATCATCAATGTCGTCAAAAAAGCTTTTTTTATTGAAGAATGATCATATCAAAGAAAGAAAGGTGCAATGTTTTGGAGCCGCGCAGGACCCCTGCCTGGAGGAGCAGACCCCCTCACATGCCTGAAGAAGGGGTCCTATGTGGCTCTGAAACCTTGCACCTTTCTTTTTGTGATGTGATCATTCTTCAATAAAAAAATATTTTCAAATGGCATTGATGATCCGCGGTGTGCTGGCAAAAATGAATGTTGACCTTTAGGAGTAAAACACTGGACTGAAAAAAAGAACACAACACTGCCAGTGACCTTCGATGTTTCCAGTTTTCAGCTGGATGTTGCTGCAGCACCCGCTACTTCTGCGCCTGATCCAGGAATGTGTGTGATGGGAATATTACCACTACCCCTAAAGGTGGCACTATAACTGTACAGTCAAACATAAGGAAGAGCTGTGTCCTTCAATGAACTCAAGAAGGGATTTTACGATGAGTAAAACAAATATCCAATTTTTCTGTACAGTCACATTACTTACCTGTAATGAAGTATGTACTACCTAATGTAGGCAGCTGAATCTTCTTGAAATCTTCACTGCAGGGATGCCCATCCTCTCGTCCTCTTTCTGTCTCTTAACTTAATAGCATTGGACTCCAGGCTGAGCCCAATGCTATGAAAAAGCCGCCCTGGGGACCCGCACAGGATCTGTGAATGGGGGAGAGTTTGATGAATCGCAAGATTCTCTCCCCATTCAGAGATTGTGTTTCAAGCAGTGAAAGCAATGAAAGAACTTTTCACAAAGGAGGAGGAGGGAAAAGAAGGCAGGTCTCTGATGCAACTTTTTCACAGCAGCCCAGAGCTCAAAGCTATTAAAGTGGTTGTGCACCTAGTTACACCACTTTTACCCACAGGTAATCCTATAATAAGGCTTACCTGTAGGTACTGTAAACATCTTCTAAACCTACACGGTTTAGGAGATATTTACCATATACACTTGCGCCAAAGTCATCGTCGCATGCGCACTGAAGAAGGGGCACGATCGCGCCGTGTCTAAGGGGCTTGTGCCGTGACTGGTGGCTCCTGCATGCATGCGCGGGAGTGACGTCAGATGACTCCGGCCAGTCACAGACCCGGAGTCCATGGCCCCAGAAGGAAGAGGGGTGAAGATGGATGCGTCTCCTTACGATATTTGGGGGTTGTGATACAACACCCAATCTCCTCTTATCTCAAAATTAACCTAGATCCTCTTATCGGAAGACTGAGAACCACATTAAAGACACGGACCAATCTTCGTTTGACATTACTAGGTAGGATAAACATTTTTAAAATGATCTTTTTACCACGATTTTTGTATATCTTGAGTAATTCACCAGTATATGTCACTAAGGTCAAATTTAAGGAATTGGATTTAATCCTTACCACTTTTATTTGGAGGGGGGAGCAGTTAGGATTGCTAAAAACACCCCACAGTTGCCAGTAGTGGAGGGCAGGCTGTCTTTACCCTGCCTTCATACCTATTATATCGCCTCATAGTTGGCCCATGCGCACTGGTGGTTTTATCCTGAAGCCAACCAACAATGCGGCCACTGCCCTGGAGGCAGCTATACTTACCTCCTATGAGTCCCTTCAAAACCTGATTCACCATATGTCCCTTATGCCGCGTACACACGAAGGGACTTTTCCCGGCGGACCTAAGTCCAGCGGACAATCCGCTGGACTTTCCAGCTGGGTCCGCTGGACTAAAAAGCGAACGGACTTGACCACACACGATCACGCAAAAAGTCAGACGGTTCACGCGATGACGTACAGTACGACGGGACTAGAAAACGAAAAATATTTTTATAAAAAATTTAAATCTTTTTTATTAAAATTGTCCGCTGGACTGCCAAGTCGATAATTTTAAAACAAAACTTAAAACTTTAGTCCGCCGTACTTTGGCCAAAAAAAGTCCGCCGGCGCCCACACACGAGGGGATTATCCGGGGTCCAGCGGATAATCCCGCGGGATAGTCCCTTCGTGTGTACGCGGCATTATTCACATTTAATTACAGAAGCATACAATAAAACATTATTCTAGGGGCCGTTAGGCCCGGGGCTCTTACTACGGGTGACTTTTGTACTTTATGTATCGTGGATTTCCCTTACCCCCCCAATAAAACATTATCTTAGGAGCCGTTAGGCCCGGGCTCTTGCTACGGGTGACTTTTATACCTTATGTATCGTGGTTTTCCCTTACCCCCCCCCCCCCCCTCTCCACCCCCTCCCCCTGCTCTCCCCCTCCTCTCCTCCCTCCCCCAGTGTGTTAATGCCTTGTATTTACGTGCACTCTATCACCTTTTTGCTACGAGGATGGAACGGAGCCCACAGGCATTACTATAAGAGTGGAGGGCACTCTGGTTCTTGATCTATTTGTGCGTGAGCATCCTTTTTTGTCAACCATGGAGCCCACATCCTTTCAAATTCTTTAAGGTTTCCTCTTTTTAGGTATGTTGTTCTTTCCCGACATAGGGTCTCATTTATTGTATTGATCCAACTATTCACTGTGGGGGGCTCTTTTGATTGCCAGTGCATTGCAATCAATTTCCTAGCCTGGAACATACTTCTTAGGATTGCAACCGTGGTGCTCTTCCTCTCTCCCCCCTTCTCTTCTAAATCCCAAAACACATACCAAGGCCTCCTTTTCTAGTTTAACTGCATATACATCTCTTAAAGTATTGGTCACCCCTTCCCAGTATCGGAATAATTTTGGGCACTTCCACATCATGTGCAGGAGGTCGCCGACCCCCTGGCATCTTGGGCATTTGTCATCTATTCTCCTCCCAAACTTAAACATCCGTTTAGGTGTATAGTAAGCCCTATTAACCAGCATCAGATGGGATATCCTTTGCGGGGGGGAAACTGATATGGCGGGGGCCATTTCTAGTATTCTTTTCCACTGATCATTTGATATGACACCCATATCTTCCTCCCATTTCAGTTTTACATTATGAAGTGCACTCTCTGGGTTCATTTTATGGGTTATCTGTCCATATATCTCTGATATCAATCGCTTGGTAGAGCCTAAGTGTAGTATATATTGCCATAGGTGGGTCTCATTCCATATCGGAGGAGAACCCGGAAATTGAGCCTCAAGGGCATGTCTTATTTGCATATAGAAAAAAAAATGTATCCTGTGTTATATTAAATTCATCTACCAACTCGTTAAATTTTTTAATTCTATTGCCGTTATATAGTTGTCTTAATCTTTTGATTCCCTGTTGTTCCCATTCTCTATTTTTCCCCACCTGAAGGACTTCTTTTAGGTTATTGTTATCCCATAGGGGAGTATGGTCAGACATTCCATTATAGCTCATTTTTTTTTTTAATTACTGTCCAGAGTTTAACTAGCATTTCTATTGTGGGGTATCTAACTCGGAAGGAGTCCGCCTCTAGTGCTTCTATAACGGTGCTATGTTTGGACTCCGCCACCATTATTTTCCCATTTGGGTCCCCCCCCCTCTAAGTCCCCACATCCCCTGAGTTGTTGCAATTGGGAGGACCAGAAATAACATTCTGGGCGTGGGACGGCGAATCCCCCTGCCCCTACCGGTAGTTGAAGGGTGCCGAGACGAATTCTAGCCTGACCTCCCTTCCAGATTAATTCCCTGAATAGGGTCTCAGTTTTTTGGAACCACTTTCTGTCTATCCATATCCGGGAGTTGTGGAGTATGTACAGGAGTTGTGGCATCCATATCATTTTAATTAACCCACATCTCCCCGCAACCGACAGAGGAAAGTGCCTCCAAATCGAAATTTTCTTCTTAAACTTAGACAGCAACGGTACAAGATTTTTACATAGATACTGATTGGGGTCCTTTGTTAACGTTATCCCTAAATATTTCATCGTGTCTACAACCTTTATCTGGGGTGCTCCTGGTATTATTGGGTTACTGATAGCATCTATAGGCAGGATTTCCGATTTGTCCCTGTTTATAACCAAACCTGAAAACCTGCCAAATTCCTCCACTACCCCCAGGGCGTTTGTCAGTGAGTTATCGGTATCTCCTAAAAACAGCAGAACATCATCTGCGTATAGTGCGATTTTTTCTTCTTTCCCTACCTTTTTACAGAAACCGCTTATATCAGGGTTTGTTCTTATTGCAATGGCCAGCGGTTCCATTGCCAGGGCGAAGAGCAGGGGTGATAAAGGACACCCCTGTCTTGTCCCTCTCTCTAGTTCGAACGTCTCTGATGTTACGTTGTTAATTTTTAACCTAGCTATGGGTTTCTCGTACAGCATTTTTATCCACCTGGTGAATGAGGGACCAAATCCGAAGCCTTCCAACACTCTCCACAAGTATACCCACTCTATACTATTGAAGGCCTTGGTCACATCTAATGTCATTATCACCCTTGGTCCCCCATTCACCACCGGATCTTGTATGTTCAAAAAAGCCCTTCTAATGTTGATACTTGTCGAACGGCCCGATATAAATCCTGTCTGGTCTGTGTGAATTATTCTTGTCATGATTTTGTTTAGCCTGGTTGCCAGGACTTTGGCCAGAATCTTTGCGTCAGAGCAAAGGAGAGATATCGGTCTATATGCCGCGGCTTCCAGTGGGTCTTTTCCCTCTTTTAACAGGACTATTATCGTTGCCTCTAGCATTGAGACCGGTAGACCTCCCTCCCCGAACGCCTCCTCCAATGTATTTAGTAATTCGGGGAGCAAGACTTCACCATATTGCTTGTATGTCTCTATTGGGAGACCATCCGGGCCGGGGGATTTCTGGTTAGCCATGTTTCCCACTGCCTGTTGTAGCTCCACTAGGCTTATTGGGGTCTCAAGTTCTTCTCTCTCCTCCGGTGTGATACGTGGAATCTCCAATCCCCGCAGGAAATCGTCCATCGGTCTCTCTGCTCCAGCCTTCTGGGTTGTGTAGAGATTTTTATAAAAGGTTCTAAAGTGCTGGACTATTCCTGCGGTATTGGAGATGATTTCCCCTCCCTCTCCTCTTATAGCCTGAATGGTTGACGATGGTGCATTGGACTTTACTAGCCGCGTAAGCATCCTCCCCACGCTCTCCCCCTCTGCGAAGGACGCCTGGCGCTGAAGGAGTCTATTTGTTTCAACCTTCCTCATAATTACCAATTTATATTCCTGTTGCTTATCCAACCACATTTTTTTTTTTGCGTCTGTCGGATCTGTTATATATTGGTATTCTGCACTTAATGTCTCCCGTTGGGATCTTTCCTCCTCTGCTCTAGCGTCTTTATTAAATTTTGCTATTTGTTGGATCAATACCCCTCTTAAAAAAGCTTTTAGGGTGTCCCATATTATTCTTGGCCGTGCCGTACCTGAATTAAATTCCAAGAATTCTCTTAGTTTGGGTATCACCCCATCTGCTTCCTTAATTAGTTCGTACCAGCTGGGGTTTATTTTCCACTCCCGCCGATTTTGTTTTTCCCCTATTTTTTATTGTCGATATTATTAGAGAGTGATCAGATATTCCCCTAGGCCGGAATACAATATTTTCTATAATTTGTGATGCTCTCACGTTCCCGAGGACCAAATCTATCCTCGAGAGAGTAGAGTAAGTAGCGGAGTAACATGTATATTGCCGGGCTGTGGGATTACGTATCCTCCAAATATCAATTAGTCTCATTTCCTCTATAAATTGGGTCAACTTACATTTATATTTTTTTGTAGAAGCGGGAGTTCTATGTACGGGGAACCTATCTAGGTCTCTATCCGGAGCTTCGTTAAAATCTCCTACTACCAGGACCGGTACCTCACCTTTATCCAAGAGAAAATCATTCAGTCTAAGTAAAACTTCTAATTTAAATGGTGGGGGAATGTAAACATTCGCCAGTACACATGTAACCCCCTCTATCGCAAAATACAGGAAGATATACCTCCCATGCTCGTCTATACTGATCTGTCTACAGGAGAAGCTCGGCCCCGCCCTCACGAGTATGCTTACCCCTCTGCTGTATGAAGAGTACACTGAGTGATACTGGCAGTGATATTTCCTACTTTGCAAGAGGGGCGCAGTTTGTTTGGTCAAATGGGTCTCCTGCAGACAGATCAGTCCCACCCCACAGTTTTCCAATGTCGAGAAAATTGCTGCTCTCTTAGCTGGCGTCCCCATTCCTCTAACATTCCATGTGGCTACTTTCAAAGCCATCCTCTTTTCTTTCCTTTTTCTTTCATGGGGTGAATTAACTGCCCCTTTCGAACTGAATAGCTCTCTATCAATACACTCGAGGATTCCACAGTGGTAAAAAAAGAAGGAGAAAGAAGGGCAAAAATAAAAAAAAAAGGAGAAAAAGAAAAAAGAGGGAGAGAAAAAACAAGAGGCAAGGGCCTATTGTTTCTGCCCCGTTTCTCGGTGTGATACCCTTTAGGTTCTCGTTGTTCCACTACCAACATTGTGATCAATTGTGAACAGGGCTTGTCCCACATCGAGAGAGGAGTGAGAAAGGAAGAGGAGGGAGAAGGAAGGGCAAAAAAAAAAAAAAAAGAAAAAAAAAAAAAAAAAAAAAAAAAAAAAATGAAAAAGTTTCTCTCACTTCCCCCCCCCCCCCTTCCTCCCATCCCTCCTCCCTCTCCCCCTATTGCCCATGTTTTTAACCCTAACTTCACGTCTATGTGTCCGTTCATCGTGCTTAAATTTACCTTATTATTTCTGGTGATAATTCTCTGTGTTATGTCTACATTATCCCTCTTCCCTCTGTGTGTTAATTGGTCAGTTGCGTGTTTATCTCCCCCTTTAACCCACCCCCCCCCCCCCCCCCTCTTCCCCCCCTCCTACCCCCCTCCCCCTCCCCCCCCCCCTCCCCCCCACCTTACCAGGTGTTCCCCAAAGGGGTTCCAGGTGACCATTTCCCATTCTTGCTTGTCCTCATTCACAACCATTCTACAAGTACCGTGTTCATGTGCGTTTATCTCCCTCCCCACCCACCAGTAAGTTGTCAAATACAATCCAAAAAGAAGAAAAAAAAAAAAAAAAAAAAAGAAAGAAAAAGAAGAAGAAGAAGAAGAAGGAAGAAAAAGGAGAAAAGAAAAAGGAAAAACCCATCAATAACACAAACTAACAGTGGTACACAATATTACCAAATCAATACGTAGTGCATATACACATTTCAAGCCCACCTTCATAAAATATATATAGTTTCCCCCCTTCCTTCCCCCCTCCCCCCCCCCCCCTCCCCTCCCCTCCCCCCCCCCCCCCCCCCCACTCTTTAATTTATCATAGTTTGTCCTTATTTTCTTCTATCCATTTCTCGACTGCTTCTGGAGAAAAAAAAATCTGAGATCCCCCCCCATGCTGTCACCCGCAATCTTGCGGGGTAGAGTAGAGCATATGTCAACTTGTGCCTTTGTAGAATATGTTTAACCTGCACAAAACCAGCCCTTTGTCTCTGCAGTTCAGGCGAAAAGTCCGAATAAAATGAGATTTTAGTCCCGTTGAGGAGAATAGTGCCAGCTTCCCTTGTTTTCCTTAGTAGAGAGACCTTATCTTTGTAATTTAAAAGTTTCATCAATAAGGGCCTGGGGTAGCCCCCCTCTGGAGGAGCTCTAAAGGGGACTCTATGCGCTCTTATAATCGAAAACGTTGTCGAGAAAGACTCTTTTCCAAAGAGGTCAATCAGCCATTTTTCCATAAACTGTATAGGATCTGGGCCCTCACTCTTTTCTGGTAAACCCACCACCCTTACGTTGTCCCTGCGCAGTCTGTTTTCCAAGTCCTCAAATTTTGCTGCGTGGCGGGTTAACTGTTCTTTCATGCCTTTTATTTCCATTGTTAAGGGGGATATCTCATCCTCTACCTGGCTTATTCGCTGTTCTAGGGCAGTTGTCCTCTGGGCTGTTTTTGCAAGCTCTAACCTGACCAATACTAGATCCTCCTTCACACCCTTCATTTGATCGCTCAGCTCCTTAACTGAATTATTACATGTGTTAACAGCCAAAAGAATGTCTTTCAGTGTAGGTTCTGTTTCTGTAGGTTGGTGGAGCTCTGCTATTCTTAACTCGTTTAAGTTATTTCCATTATCTTTATTGCCCGGTGGTTTAGCCAGTGGTGCTGCTACTGGTAAGGGTGTGCTGCTCGCATGGCCCTGGCCTTGGCTTTTTCTGTCTGTCGGGCCCCCTTGTTGTGCTTTAGTCTGCGTACATGAAATAAGGAGGAGTGTGGGATCTCTTTGCCTAGGACTGTGCTTAGGTAAGGGGTTAAGTGGAGTCTGCTACCCCCTGTTCCCCCTGTTTCCCTGCTCATCTGCTTCACACATGCGGAGGAGTAGAGGTGACGGAAAGCCTAATTAAATTTGCCAATAGCCCAACGGGCAATATTTCTATATTTTTGTAACTATTATACTATTCCTGTGGGAACCCCCTTCCATTTCTGTTTTTTTGGGGCCAACTGAGAAAATTAAACCATGCAGCACTTAAGATCATCTAAAGAGAAAAACGCTCAAGCCTCAGCAATTACAGCCGCGGCTAAACTGGAACAGTATGCCCACAACCCGGTCCAGACACCACCATAAAAAAATACGCAGACTAAAGCACACCAAACTAGTTTAAACATATTATGGTACCCTCTTACACTCTACAACTCATAGGCTCAGCAGTACGACCGATAAATGGAGTGCTGACATCCCTAAATTAACGGAGGACATCTGGCAGGAAGTTCTTCCCCTCCAGGTTCCCTCGGTCATTTCTTCCTGTGACAAAGTGATACAGACAAAATTGCTATACAGATCCTACTTTACACCATGTTTACTGTATAAATTAAATAGATTACCCTCTGCATTGTGCTCTCGATGCGGCATGGCTGATGGCACATTCTTTATTTCATCTGATGTGGGAGTGCACTCCGATTAGGAAGTTCTGGTTGGAGGTCACGGCCTTCATCAGCTGCCTAACTCAGATACCCAATATCTGTAATTCTCTATGGTGTTTACTGGGATAAATTGATGATGAAGGTATATCTAAAAAGGTACAAACCTTTATGCGCATAGTATTGTTTTATGCTAAGAAATCGATAACCATCCATTGAAAGTCTCAATACTCGTCCACTATAGCCTTTTGGCTCACTACCATAGATCATGCTATACCGTTATATAAGTTGACGTATGAAGCCAGAGGATGCCCAAAAAAATTCCTAAAGATTTGGGGCTCTTGGGTCAGCTCCGAAAGTACCATAGGCTCAGCAGTACGACCAATAAATGGAGTGCTGACATCCCTAAATTAACGGAGGACATCTGGCAGGAAGTTCTTCCCCTCCAGGTTCCCTCGGTCATTTCTTCCTGTGACAAAGTGATACAGACAAAATTGCTATACAGATCCTACTTTACACCATGTTTACTGTATAAATTAAATAGATTACCCTCTGCATTGTGCTCTCGATGCGGCATGGCTGATGGCACATTCTTTATTTCATCTGATGTGGGAGTGCACTCCGATTAGGAAGTTCTGGTTGGAGGTCACGGCCTTCATCAGCTCCCTAACTCAGATACCCAATATCTGTAATTCTCTATGGTGTTTACTGGGATAAATTGATGATGAAGGTATATCTAAAAAGGTACAAACCTTTATGCGCATAGTATTGTTTTATGCTAAGAAATCGATAACCATCCATTGAAAGTCTCAATACTCGTCCACTATAGCCTTTTGGCTCACTACCATAGATCATGCTATACCGTTATATAAGTTGACGTATGAAGCCAGAGGATGCCCAAAAAAATTCCTAAAGATTTGGGGCTCTTGGGTCAGCTCCGAAAGTACCGTACCACCTGCCCCTTGAAAGATTGAATGAAGCCCCTGAGCATTGATTGGTTTCAATTAGGCAAAATAGACATTTGACCTTTAGGTTGCTATGTATCCACTAAATGTATACCAGTTTACCATATTTTGTAATGGTTTGAGCGATGTTTGCTCCATATACGTGTTTGTTTTCTTTGTTGTTTGTTGTGTACTGAAAATAAATAAAATTGACCCCTTTAAAAAAAAGACGGTGGATGCGTACATCAGTGGGGAAATCACAGGCTTTGTTTGCAGGTAATCGGCACATAATGGACTAATATGCGATGCATACTATCCCATTATGCTTTTACTTTGCAGGGGAAAACAGAGGAAGTAAAACCCATCAGGGTTTACTTCCTCTTTAACCCCTGCAGCGTCAGAAATTTAGAGGCAAAGAGGACGGGGCATCTCTATAGTGAAGATTTCTCCAGGATTCAGTGAACTGCATTACACAGAACATACTTCATTACTGACAAGTAATGTCACCATGGATTGAAATTCAGATGGTTCAGCAGGCTGGTTGTACAGAAGTGGATCTATACAACCAGGCTGTTGGGTTTTTCCCAAACAATCAGTGCTGTCAGCTGATCATTACATTCTCTGATGGCGGGGAACTCTCCCACGTGTCGATGGGGGAATTGGATCTTTTTTTTTTTTTTTTTCGTTCAACCTACTGGTTGAGCAAAAAAAATGATTAGTGTATGGCAAGCCTAAAGCTGTACAGAAAAAAAAATAGATAAACATCCTAAGGACTCGGTCAGCCAATCAGCATTGTGGATTTAAATTATATCCTGAGTTGCTGCTATTTGTTGATGTTGCTAAAAATGCATCTCCAACAGTGATCTGACAATTCGTAATGAGATTCAGCCTTTCGGCAGGTGCAGTCTACTTTCTCCACTGCAGGTGGTGCTAAACCGCAGTGGCATTGCAGAGGGAGAGGAAGTGAAGAGAAATATTTTTTCTCTATGGTTTCCTCGGTCAAGGGGACGCTGATTGGATGCTGCCATCCCATGAGACTCTGGTGGCCATCTTGGGTCAGGCAGAGTCTTTAAAGACCCTTGCTCCCTGGCTTGGCATGTATTTCGTGAGTGGGTAGTGTAGGGACAGGTCACCTGTCTCTCAGCGACAATATTAGTGGTAAGGAGAGGTTTTAAACTAGTAGGGAAAAGAGAAGAAACACACTATCCTTCCTGGAATCCTCCTCATTTGGGCACAGACTGACCAGGCCGTATTTAATCCCTCGAGACAGAAGCTGTTTGTGCCTCCAAGACCTATTGTTCGCTGCAACATTCTTTGAGTGCACCTTGTTGTGTTTGTTTGAACTTTGAGTACAATACAGTTCTGTCACTGCCTCTGGATTCTGAGTCTTTACTGCTGCCGTACCTCCCCACAAGTCATCTACTTCACCTAGAATTTATGCCTAAAATACTGCCACATGATCCCACCATTGACTGACTGCCTTCTAGAGTTTGTGTATTTTTACAGGCTTTAACCACTTGACATCCGCGCTACGGCCGAATGACGGCCACAGCGAGGATGTGAATTCCCGGGAGGCCATTGCGGGTCCCGGCCCCTTACCATGTGATCAGCTGTCAGCCAATGACAGCTGATCACATGATAGAAACAAAAGCTTGGTGATGGTTTTTTTTTTTCTCCTCACGCTGACAGCGGAGGAGAAAAAAAAAGCCGATCACCGGCTTATCTTAAAGGGACATCGGTCCCAGCTTGCAATCCCCACAAGTGCCACCTGTCAATGCCCACAAGTGCCACCTGTCAATGCCCACCAGTGCTGCCAATCAGTGCCACCTAAAAGTTCTGCCAATCAGTGCCACCTAAAAGTTCTGCCAATCAGTGCCACCTAAAAGTTCTGCCTATCAGTGTAACCCATCAGTGCCCATCACTGCCACCCATCAGTGCCCATCACTGCCACCTATCGGTGCCCGTCACTGCTGCCTCATCAGCGTACATCACTGACGGACAAAAATTACCCATTTTATATTTTTATAACAAAATAAAAAAATAAAAAAAACATTTTTCTTTTTTTTAAATTCGGTCTTTTTACATTTTTTTAACAAAAAATAAAAATCGCAGAGGTGATCACCAAAAGAAAGCTCTAATTGGGGGGAAAAAATGATAAAAAATTCATTTGGGGGGTTTAAGTGCCCAATAAGCAAGTGGTTAAAAAAATTCTAAACTAAATCTCAACCCACTCAACATATGCTTAATTAACAAAACCTGAAATGGGATAGATGGATATTAGAGATCAGTTAAGTGTGGCAGTATAATATTTTAATATATTGGTTCTTAGGGGCAACACATTTATAGAAGACTATTCTTTTTGTTAACTTACCCAAACATGGCAATGAGTAAGTTTACAAGCAGGATGTTGGTGGAGAGCATGTAGATACAGACAAGTGGGATTGTGATCCACTCTGGGAATCTGGGATTGTTATCATTGTCCATTTCCACACACAGCTGTTTTGACTCATTCCCATTTACAGTGCAATGACTAAAATCAATAGTTGTCCCTAGGAACAAAAAAATATATTAATAAATGATAACATGTCAATTATGAGCATTAGAACCATCTTAAGGCACAAAATGGATGTAAATAAGCAGAAAAAAGAACCTGTTCTAAAAAAAAAAAAAAAACCTGCGTCATCACTTCTGTTCGACTTGCTCTCTTGTACCTATGGAAAAAGAAAGGTTGCGCTATATCCAATATTAGCAAATTACAAGTATCAAAATAGTGAAAATGATGTATGGCAATAGTTGTCACCTATCGCAAATTGTATCTCAACGATAAGTGCAAAATTATATATAACACCACAGAATAAGGTTAATTATCCCCTGGTCCATATGTGACTTCAATTGCATAAAAAAAGAACAATGGTGAACAAATGCAAGACTGGAAATAAACAATCCACATAGACGTCCATAAATAGTAGGAAATCCAATCAGGGTGACATCTGTGTAATAAGTGACTACTTCAATGTTGCATCCGTGATAGTGTGACTTTTATTCCACTGTGATCCCGCCACCAAGTGAAATGAAGGCTTACCAATTGTAGGCAAAGAAATCGCCTGCGGCTCAAACCCAGCCAGGGCCTTTTCCTCTATCTCGCTCTGCTATGGAGAGTCCCGGTGTCTGTGTCCTTAGCAGAAATATCTCAATCGCTCCAGGGTCACACCACAATAAAAACACTCCAGATGATATATTTTCCAAAGACCAAGAATAGATAAGGAAAAAGAGGCAAACCATGGGTGGGATCCAACAGGTTTAATCGATAAAAAGACACCAATGGCGTAAAGACATCCAAAGTAAAAACAAAGTTCAAAATTCGCGGCCGGCCAGCTGCAGTAATAAGACGCCCGTGCTTGTCTATGGGCGCAGAACGCGGTGATGTCAGCACGTCGCTCCTCCCTTTTTACTTTGGATGTCTTTACGCCATTGGCGTCTTTTTATCAATTAAACCTGTTGGATCCCACCCATGGTTTGCCTCTTTTTCCTTATCTATTCTTGGCCTTTGGAAAATATATCATCTGGAGTGTTTTTATTGTGGTGTGACCCTTGAGCGATTGAGATATTTCTGCTAAGGACACAGACACCGGGACTCTCCATACCAGAGCGAGATAGAGGAAAAGGCCCTGGCTGGGTTTGAGCCGCAGGCGATTTCTTTGCCTACAATTGGTAAGCCTTCATTTCACTTGGTGGCGGGATCACAGTGGAATAAAAGTCACACTATCACGGATGCAATATTGAAGTAGTCACTTATTACACAGATGTCACCCTGATTGGATTTCCTACTATTTATGGACGTCTATGTGGATTGTTTATTTCCAGTCTTGCATTTGTTCACCATTGTTCTTTTTTTATGCAATTGAAGTCACATATGGACCAGGGGATAATTAACCTTATTCTGTGGTGTTATATATAATTTTGCACTTATCGTTGAGATACAATTTGCGATAGTTGACAACTATTGCTATACATCATTTTCACTATTTTGATACTTGTAATTTGCTAATATTGGATATAGCGCAACCTTTCTTTTTCCATTTCTATTTTTGTTTATCACATGTGGTTTGCTGCTTACATATTTTGTTTTGGTTTCAGTTGTTGCAGATTTCTCTGCAAACGCCTAATCACAAATAGACTTCCCCAAAGTCAGTCCTTACATCCCGCTAAGCCCTAAGCCCCCTATGACAGCATTCAAGCATAGCATTTGGCTGCTAGCACACAGCAAATTGCATTGTGGGGAGGCAGGGGAGTGTGTATGTGTGTTTATACCTGGAAGTACTAGGATTTTCAGAAGGGCACCAGTGAGATTCTGACTGGACAGCTTTTTTTAATAATACAGCTGTGCAGCGTCCCCGCTGTAGTGTCGTGTAAGCCACGCCCTGACCGGATTCGTCACTGGGGACTTCAACAGATGACGCCCTCTGTTGAAGTCCTCGACACTACAGCGGTGACGCTCTGTGCTCCACAGCCCCCCACAGCTCGAATCGGCAGTGTTGGCAACTTCCTGCAGGACAAGCGTGCTCAATCCTGGAAAGGCTGAGTATAGCGAGAGCGCCCTCTGCATGATTACACTGATGCTGTTTTGATTTTTATGTGATGTACGCAGCTTTTATCAAGGGGGTCTTTTTATGCATGGGGGATTTTAATTTATTTAATAAAAGGTATTACACTTTGGCAGATTCTGTTTGCTTTTTATGTTAACCCCTGCATGCCTGGAATTTATGGTAATGAGGAAATTGGACGTATTTCTTAATTTGGATTGCATTGAAAGTCTATCTAATAAGAGATGTCTGTAACCCCTTCACACCCGGAGATTTCTGATGAGGATGAGGAAATAGGACGAGGCTATTGTAATCATGTTTTGACTGAGTGCCTATTTACCCAGAAAAATCTGGTGAGTTTGCCCCCCAGGGGGAGTGTGCAACACGCGGTGGACTGTTTTTTTGGTGACAGGTGCAATTTTTGGTTTACCCTGAAGTTTACATTTAAGAACCAACTACCCGTTTGAACTGTTTATTACTCTGCTACACACCAAATTTCGATTGTATGGAAGACTACATATTATTGATATTGGACTAACATTATTGATATTGGACTAATATTATTTCTTAAGCGCTGTTTTAGTAATTTTGTTTGCAGTGACCAGATTGTGAATATTTTTACTAACTTTTTGAAATTTTATACATTTTATACGTTTTTAAACAGCTGCTCTTGTACACTTTTTTACATTATTTCATTATATTTTAAAGGCATGTTTACAGATATTTATTTTGTCTGGTGCGGATTTGTTTGAGGTCAGAATTGGCACTGAGTTGGTGTTTCTTGCAGGCCTCCCACACACCTCCATTTGGATATATATATATATATATATATATATATATATATATATATATATATATATATATATAATATATATATATATTTTTATATATATATATATATATGAAGTGAGGGATGGGGAGAGGAACTTGTGCAGAAGAAGAAGTAGAGGCCTCTGGCTGTGTGAACCCGTGGTAATGGTCCTGGGGGACAAGTCCTACGATGTTGTAATCCAGCAATAGGTAAAGAGGAGGATTAGGAGGTGAATTCATGGAGACCAAGAGTTCTGCAGAAGCATGTTTCTGAACTGTTGATGCCTGAACTTTAATATCTGTAAATAAATATTAAACCCTCAAGAAGTACAGTAAATGTTTAAAACTGCAACTGTCTGGTGTTTGATTCAATCTGCCTATTCAACAACTTACAACTGAATTGTAAGTTAAAGTACTCCCTATGGGAAAGGAGATGCACATAGGCTGAGAGGCCAGAGGTGGTGCCTGTGTAGTCACACTGTGACCATGGTGCATTCAGCTCACCAAAATATGAAGACCACAATAATGTATTGACTGCAACAGACCTAGTTCGGGCACTTAGCTTTACTTATATCATTTGGACTTATAATGATAGAAGAGGGTTACCATCCACATCAGAAATGTATTGCCCAAACACAGCCAGATATGGCTCATATATAACAGAGCGGAAAATCCATTCCCAGCGATGCTCATTCCATCTTAGGATTCCCTGACGAGCCACTCCAAACGCTATAACCCAAACAGCAAACAGGAAGAGGAAAAAGAAGACATCTATGAGCTGTAGAAAGAGAACAAAATTATTATGACCAGTGCTTCAATCATTTTTCTATCCATTTGTCCCTGACAGATATCACAAAATGAGCCAAACAGAATTAAATTTTTTTTTTCATATTAGAATGTTTGTATTTATCTAAACTACGGACGAGGGGGGCTGTGAAAATTATATACAGTAATCCAGACAGTATTAACCCATCTATTGTACAGTGAGCTGGAATTGTCCCTGTATAGTCTAAGCAGAAATGTAGGAGCTTAGACAGTTTTTGCAGGACGTTTTATTATTAATAGTCACATTTTTATTTTACAGGGTCAATACTTCCAAAGTAGATCAGCACACCCACAAAGTGAATTTCATCTTTTTTTTGTTCCACTTAAAACACAGCAAAGCCAGTAAACAATCTGTATAGAAAGGATAACGCAATTTGAGGTTTCTGTCAAATATCCTGACAGGGAATCATAAAATGAGCCAAACAGAACTCTAAATCTGTTTGCAGAATAAACTGTTTGCAGATATGCATTTGAATGTGTATATTCTACTGTCTTGGATTTCAGTTTTAAACATTTACTCATTTACAGTTTTCCTTTATGTATTTCAGGTCCTTAATATAGAATCCTCATGCTGTAGTACCAGTAAGTGTTTAAAGTGGTTGTAAACCATTACAAACCACTTTGACCTACAGGTAAGCCTAGATTAAGGTTTACCTGTAGGTCCAAGAAATATCTCCTAAACCTACACGGTTTAGGAGATATTTGCCAAAAGACAGGCACCGCTGTCTACGGCGCATATGCCGTAGACAGCGGCGCGCAGGCACACTGAGCGCGCCGCTGTTTATGGCGTTATGGCGCTAGTGGCGGCTCCCGTGCGCATGCGCCCACCAAGAAGATGGAGGCTCCGTACACAAGGGGACATCGGTGACTTCGCTGGCTCCTGTGTCAGGTAAGTGACACATAATGGACTACTATGCGATGCATAGTAGTCCCTTATGCTTTACCTTTGCAGGGAAACAAAGAGGAAGTAAACCCATCAGGGTTTACTTCCTCTTTAACCACTTGCCTACTGGGCACATATACCCCCTTCCTGCCCAGGCTTATTTTCAGCTTACAGCGCGTTCTCATTTTGAATGACAATTGCGTGGTCATTAGGGTGCACATCTCCACTGGTCTCACAATTCGATTACGGTTATCCTGTCCACGATTCGATTCGATTTGATTCCATGATGCATCGCGATTACTGCGCATGGTTTTTATTCAAAAACTCAAGCGGTTAGAAGATTTTTTATTTTCATTTGCTCTTAGCGCAATATCCTATTTGGGGAGGGTAATTCTCATAACCATCCCAAAAGAGGGCTACAAGCTATTCACTTCCAACTCATTACAGAGAACAAAGGGGTATTCTTTACATCTAGAGGAAAAACAGAAAGGCTTCTTTGCCGTTAGAGCTGTGAAAATGTGGAATAGACTGACTCTCTCACAAACTAGTTCTGGGATGCTCAGTTGATTGTTTTAACAAAAACCTGAAATGCATTCCTGTCCTAAATGCAAAAAATATAAGTGATAGTGACAGATGGATGGTGGTGGGGGATGGGATCAGGCAGAAGGATGGTGGTGGGGGGGATAGGATCAGGCAGAGGGAGGGATGGTGGGATGGATGGGATCAGGGGCAGAGGGATGGTGGAATAGATGGGATCAGGGGCAGGTGGATGGTGGGATGGATGGGATCAGGGGCAGTGGGGTGGATGGCAACAGTGGCAAAGGGATAGTGGTATGGATGGTATCAGTGGTAGAGGGATGGATGGGATCAGGGACAAAGGGATGGTGGGATGGATGGGATCAGGGGCAGAGGGATGGATGGGATCAGGGACAAAGGGATGGTGGGATGGATGGGATCAGGGGCAGAGGGATGGATGGGATCAGTGGCAGAGGGATGGATGGGATCAGGGGCAAAGGGATAGTGGGATGGATGGGATCAGTGGCAGAGGGGTGGTGGGATAGAGGAGATCAGTGGCAGAGGTATGGTGGTATGGATGGGATCAGGGGCAGAGGGATGGTGGGATGGATGGGATCAGGGGCAGAGGGATGGTGGGATGGATGGGATCAGGGGCAGAGGGATGGTGGGATGGATGGGATCAGGGGCAGAGGAATGGTGGGATGGGTAGGATCAGGGGCAGAGGGATGGTGGGATGGATAGGATCAGGGGCAGAGGGATGGTGGGATGGATAGGATCAGGGGCAGAGGGATGGTGGGCTCAGGAGCAGAGGGATGGTGGGAGGGATGGGATCAGGGGCAGAGGGATGGTGGGATGGATAGGATCAGGGGCGGAGGGATGGTGGGATAGTTGGAATCAGGGGCAGAGAGATGGTGGGATGGAGGGGATCAGTAGCAGAGGGATGGTGGGATGGATTTGATCAGGGGCAGAGGGATGGTGGGATGGTTGGGATCAGTGGCAGAGGGATGGTGGAATGGGATCAGGGGCAGAGAGCTGGTGGGATAGATGGGATTAGAAACAGAGGGATGCTGGGATGGATGAGATCAGGCGCAGAGGGATGGTGGGATGGATGAGATCAGGGGTGGTGGGATGGTTGGGATGTATGGGATAAAGAGAAGAGGGATGGTGGGATGGATGGGATCAGGGGCAAAAGGATGGTGGTTGGGGCGGTGGGATCAGTGGCAGAGGGATGGATGGGATGGAAGGGATCAGTGGCAGAGGGATGGTGGGATGGAAGGGATCAGTGGCAGAGGGACAGTGGAATGGAAGGGATCAGTGGCAGAGGGATCGTGGGATGAAAGATCAGTGGCGGAGGGATGGTGAGATGAATGGGATCAGGGGCAGAGAGATGGTGAGAGGGATGAGACCAGGGGCAGAAGGGTGGTGGTTGGGGGGGTGGGGATCAGTGGCAGAGGGATGGTGGGGTGGAAGGGATCAGTGGCAGAGGGATGTTGGGATAGATGGGATCAGGGGCAGTGGGATGGATGGGAACAGTAGCAAAGAGTTGGTGGTATGGATGAGATCAGTGGCAGAGGGATGGTGGGGTGGATGGGATCAGGGGCAGGGGAATGGTGGTGGGGTGGGATAAATCAGGGGCAGAGGGATGGTAGGAGGTATGGGATTAGGGACAGAGGGATGGTGGGATGGATAGGATCAGGAGCAGAGGGATGGTGGGATGGATGGGATCAGTGGCAGAGGGATGGTGGGAAGAATGGGATCAGTGACAGAGGGATAGTGGGATGGATGGGATCAGTGACAGAGGGATGGTGGGATGGATGAGATCAGGGGCAGAGGGATGGTGGGATGGATGGGATTAGGGGCAGAGGGATGGTAAAATGGATGGGATCAGGGGCAGAGGGATAGTGAAATGGATGGGATCAGGGGCAGAGGGGTGGTGGGATGGCTGGGCTCAGGGCAGAGGGCTGGTGGGATGGATGGGATCAGGGGCATGGTGGGATGGATGGGATCAGTGTCAGGAGGATAGTGGGATGGATGGGATCAGTGGCAGAGGGTTAGTGGGATGGATGGGATCAGGGGCAGAGGGATGGTGGGATGGATGGGATCAGGGGCAGAGGGATAGTGAAATGGATGGGATCAGGGACAGAGGGATGGCTGGGATCAGGGCAGAGGGATTGTGGGATGGATTGGATCAGGGGCAGAGGGATGGTGGGATGGAAGGTATCAGTGGCAGGGGGATGGAAGGGATCAGTGGCAGAGGGATGGTGGGATGGAAGGGATCAGTGGCAGGGGGATGGATGGGATCAGTGGCAGAGGGATGGTGGGATGGATGGGATCAGTGGCAGAGGGACAGTGGGATGGAAGGGATCAGGGGCAGAGGGATCGTGGGATGAATGATCAGTGGCGGAGGGATGGTGAGATGGATGGGATCAGGGGCAGAGGGATGGTGAGATGGATGGGATCAGGGGCAGAGGGGTGGTGGGGGGGGATGGGATCAGGGCAGAGGGATGGTGGGATGGATGGGATCAGTGGCAGAGGGATGTTGGGATAGATGGGATCAGGGGCAGTGGGATGGATGGGATGGTGGGAGGGGATCAGAGGCAGAGGGTGGGATGGATGGGATCAGGGGCAGAGGGATGGTGGGGTGGATGGGATCAGGGGCAGGGGAATGGTGGTGGGATGGGATAAATCAGGGGCAGAGGGATGGTGGGAGGTATGGGATCAGGGACAGAGGGATGGTGGGATGGATGGGATCAGGAGCAGAGGGATGGTGGGATGGATGGGATCAGTGGCAGAGGGATGGTGGGAAGAATGGGATCAGTGACAGAGGGATGGTGGGATGGATGGGATCAGGGACAGAGGGGTGGTGGGATGGATGGGATCAGGGGCAGAGGGATGGTGGGATGGATGGGATCAGGGGCAGAGGGATGGTAAAATGGATGGGATCAGGGGCAGAGGGATAGTGAAATGGATGGGATCAGGGGCAGAGGGGTGGTGGGATGGCTGGGCTCAGGGCAGAGGGATGGTGGGATGGATGGGATCAGGGGCAGAGGGATGGTGGGATGGGATGGGATCAGTGGGGGGGATGGTGGGATGGATGGGATAGTGGGATGGATGGGATCAGGGGCAGAGGGTTGGTGGGATGGATGGGATCAGGGGCAGAGGGATGGTGGGATGGATGGGATCAGGGGCAGAGGGATGGTGGGATGGATGGGATCAGGGCAGAGGGATGGTGGGATGGCTGGGATCAGGGGCAGAGGGATTGTGGGATGGATTGGATCAGGGGCAGAGGGATGGTGGGATGGATTGGATCAGGGGCAGAGGGATGGTTGGATGAATGGGATCAGGGGCAGAGGGATGGTGAGATGGATGGGATCAGGGGCAGAGGCATGGTGGATTGAATGGGATCAGGGTCAGAGAGATGGTGGGATGGTTGGGATCAGTGGCAGAGGGATGGTGGGATGGGATCAGGGGCAGAGGGATGGTGGGAGGGAAGAGATCCGGGGCAGATGGATGGTGGGATGGATGGGATCAGGGCAGAGGGATGGTGGGATGGATGGGCTCAGGGGCAGAGGGATGGTGGGATGGATGGGATCAGGGGCAGAGGGATGGTTGGTATCAGTAGCAGAGGGATGGTGGAATGGGATCAGGAGCAGAGAGATGGATAGGATTAGGGCCAGAGGGATGGTGGGATTGATGGGATCAGGAGCAGAGGGATGGTGGGATGGATGGGATCAGTAGCGGTGGAATGGTCGGGATCAGTGGCAGAGGGATGGTAAGATGGCTGGGGTAAGGGGCGAAGGGATGGTGGTGTGGGGGGTGGGATTAGTGGCAGAGGGATGGTGGTATGGATGGGATCAGGGGTAGTGGGATGGATGGGATCAGGGGCAGAAGGATGGTGATTTGGGGGTGGGATCAGTGGCAGAGGGATGGTAGAATGGAAGGTATCAGTGGCAGGGGGATGGAAGGGATCAGTGACAGAGGGATGGTGGGATGAAAGGGATCAGTGACAGAGGCATGGTGGGATGGAAGAGATCAGTGGCAGAGGGATGGTGGGGTGGATGGGATCAGGGGCAGAGAGATGGTGGGAGGGATGGAATCAGGGGCAGAAGGATGGATGGTATCAGTGGCAGAGGGATGGTAAGAGGGATAGGATCAGGCAGAGGGATGGTGGAATGGAAGGAATCCGTGGCAGAGGGATGGTGGGATGGAAGAAATCAGTGGCAGAGGGATGGTGGGATCAGTGGCAGAGGGACGGTGGGAGCGATAGGGATGAAGGTGGAGGGATAGGATCAGTGACACTGGCACTCACCAGCTCTCAGTGACAGTCGATTCCCCCTCCTCCATGCTCAATGTGTCTCTGCCTCTCTTCTCCCTGCCGGAGCCTCCAGTATAGCCCCTCCTGACGTCGGGTCTCCTCAACCTCCTCCCCCTGCACTCTACTGACTGTCAGCTCATCAAATGATTTTCCAATTCAGTGTCCATCTCTGTGGGCGGGGAAGGGGAGGGGGCTTTATCCACCAGGCTGGCTCTGCCTCTGTGTTTTTCCAAGAGAGGCAGAAAACTGCAGGGACGCCGGATGATGTCATTAGAGATCGATTCAGCCAACTCTCAGCATCGATGCAGAATCGCGATGCATTGATGCTGCGATTATATTCAACACCCCTAGTGGTCAGGCAACGCTGTACCCAAACTAAATTTTAATTAAATTAAAGTATTTATTTACTACTGGGGTTTTTTTTTTTTTGCTAAAGAAAAAAAAATAGAGCAAAAATTTTGAAAACAAAAAACATTTTTTATCATAGTTTTTAAAAAAAATTGTAAACATGTAATTTTTCTCCTTCACTGATGCGCACTGATGAGGCTGCACTGATGGGCACTGATAGGCTGCACTGATGGGCACTGATGAGGGGGCACTGATGAGGTGGCACTGGTGGGCACTGATGAGGAGGCACTGATGAGGCTGTTTTGATAGGTGGCACGGATGGGCACTAATAGATGGCACTGAAGGGCTCTGAGAGGTGGCATTGATGGGCACTGATAGGTGGCACTGATAGACAGCAGCGATGTGTGACGCTGATGAGGCACTGGTGGGCATTGATTGGCATCACTGATGGGTGGCATTGGTGGGCACTGATAGGTGGCACTGGTGGTCACCGATATGTGGCACTAGTAGGCACTGGTTGGTATTGATTATCAGCATTGGCGGCCACAGATTGGGACCAGTTACTGGATTTCTTCCATTCTCCTTGCGCTAATCATGAGGTGAAAAAAAGCCAATATAACCGGCTTCTGTTTACTTCCGTGATCAGCTGTCATTGGCAAATCCCTGTGGTCAGTGTGTAGAAGGAATGCTACTTATACATTGGTCCAATCTGCATGTAATTATGCATTAAAGTTTATATCTGGAGTTCAACTTTAGAAAGTACAGAAATCTCACTGGTGGAATTTAAAATTGGGAATCTATAACTAGAATGCTACAGGCCACCAAAAAATTACATCCTGGCACTTTGTGAGTTAGTCACCAGCCCCACACTTACCCCATATACAGTGCCTTGAAAAAGTATTCATACACTTTGACATTTTCCACATTTTGTCATGTTACAACCAAAATCGTAAATATATTTTATTGTGATTTTATGTGATAGACCAACACAAAGTGGCACATAATAGTGAAGTGGAAGGAAAACGATAAATGGTTTACAACTTTTTTTTACAAATAAATATCTGAAAAGCATGGCCTGCATTTGTATTCAGCCCCCCTGAGTCAATACTTTGTAGAACCAAGTTTCACTTCAATTACAGCTGCAAGTCTTTTTGGGTATGTCTCTACCAGCTTTGCACATCTAGAAAGTGACATTTTTGCCTATTCTTTTTGCACAATAGCTCAAGCTCTGTCAGATTCAATGAAGAGCATCTGTGAACAGAAATTTTCACATCTTGCCACAGATTCTCAATTGGATTTAGGTCTGGACTTTGGCTGGCCCATTCTAACATATGAATATGCTTTGATCTAAACCATTACATTGTAGCTCTGGCTGTATGTTCAGGGTCGTTGTTCTGCTAGAAGGTGAACCTCCGCCTTAGTCTCAAGTCTTTTGCAGACTCTAACAGGTTTTCTTCTAAGATTGCCCTGTATTTGACTCCATCCATCTTCCCATCAACTCTGACAAGCTTCCCTGTCCCTGCTGGAGAAAAGCATCCCCACAACATGATGCTGCCATGTTTCACGGTGGGGATGGTGTGTTCAGGGTGATGGGCAGTGTTAGTTTGCCACCACATACAGCGTTTTGCTTTTAGGCCAAAAAGTTCTATTTTGGTCTCATCTGACCAGAGCACCTTTATCCACACGTGTGCCCCACATGGCTTCTCGCAAACTACAAATAGGACTTCTAATGGCTTTCTTTCAACAAGGCTTTCTTCTTGCCACTCTTCCATAAAGGCCAGATTTGTAGGGTGTATGACTAATAGTTGTCCTGTGGACAGATTCTCCCACCTGAGCTGTGGATCTCTGCAGCTCCTAAAGAGTTACCATGGTCCTCTTGGCTGCTTCTCTGATTAATGCTCTTCTTGCATGGCCTGTCAGTTTAGGTGGACGGCCATGTCTTACTTTAAACTTCTCCAAAACTTTATCCCTGACCTGTCTGGTGTGTTCCTTCGCCTTCATGATGCTGTTTGTTCTCTAAGGTTCTCTAACAAACCTCTGAGGGTTTCACAGATCAGCTGTATTTAGCCTGAGATTAAATTACACACAGGTGCACTCTATTTACTAAATAGGTGACTTCTGAAGGAAATTGGTTCCACTAGATTTTAGTTAGGGGTATCAGAATAAAGGGGGCTGAATACAAATGCACGCCACACTTTTCAGATATTTATTTGTAAAAAATTTTGAAAACCATTTATCATTTTCCTTCCACTTCATAATTATGTGCCACTTTGTCTTGGTCTACCACATAAAATCCCAATAAAATACATTTGCTTCTTTGGTTGTAACATGACAAAATGTGGTAAATTTTAAAAGGGGTATGAATACTTTTTCAAGGCACTGTAGGTCGCGGGCAGCGCTTCATCTGGGCGGCGGCTTCACCCTTCGTCTCCTCCGCCTGGGCTTCATGATGGCTTCCCCTGCGTCTCCTCCCTCCTCCTAATCGGCGGCCAATAGGATCGCTTCTCCTCTCGGCCAATCAGGTGATGGGTCTCAGGATCTGCTTCCTGATTGGCCGGGAGGAGAATCAGGATGACAATAGCGAATATTTATTAGCTATTGTCACACAACTGGGTGGGCTCAGGGAATCCATGCGTCCGGCGCCTGCCTGTAGATTAGGGGCTGGACGTGTGGATTAGAGGGGCAGCGCCCCATATGGATGGGCCGCCACTGTACAATATAAATTAGGCTTCCGGATGTACTGTATATACTGCATACTCTGTTATATTTTGTACTAGGGGCTAGGAAACCACAAGGGAAGGTAGTGTAAAATGGGTATAGGGAGGAACGTTTTTGCAAATCTTAGCCTACACTATACAATCTAACAAACCAAGCCTTTAAAATATCATGCCTTTGGACAAATTACACCACAAAATATTTTTCTCACCATCCTCTGCAACATAATGATCTTTGGTCCTAGGTTACGGCTAACAGTGAAGATGTGGATGAGGCGAACAGTGAAAATGATATAATCCAGGCAGAAAATAACCCGTCCGGTGTACAGTGAGCTGGAGTTGTTCCTCTGCAACCTAATCAGAAAAGAAGAAGCTTAGACAGTTTCTGCAGGGAACAGTTCACATTAATAGCCAAATGCTTATTTTTGTATTACAGGGTCAGTCCATCCAAACGGCTATTTTACTTTATGGTAGTTGTGTGAGAGCTACCTGTATATCACACAAAAATGTCTTATGTATCAATCGTAACCTGATCTGGAATTTGACTAGAATGGAAAATTATAACCTCAGGTCGGTGGGTAATTTAAGACTCCTGAAGTCACCCTCAACAAAGCTATGTTGGAGAAAGGCTATCATCAATACATGTTTAGGGACCTATAGAAAAAGTGGATGAGGGTGGGAAAAATAGGGCAGTTGCTGAAGCTGACCATATGTTTATTCCCAAGCTCAAAAATGTGATGGACTGTCTCGGTACTAATAACAAGCAATATGGATAATATTAAAAAAAATGTATTACATATAAAAAAAGACATACATGGTACATACAAACAGCAATTCTTAGAAGGAATTGTATTTCAAGAAACAAATACTTAGGGTTCCCCCAAACAAAGTATCTGTTGATGAAGTAATTCTCGAAATTTACTTTTCCTCTACTAGTTCCGCAGTGTTGTTACCGCTTCTTCAGGACGAATAATCTATAAAATGGATATTTGAGTAAAGCGCAAGTCAAATGCATTACATTCAAAGGTGATAAACAATTGTAATTCAGCAAATGATATAAAATTGTATATCAATTCAGCAAATCTTATATCATTTGTTGAATTACAATTGTTTATCACCTTTGAATGTAATGCATTTGACTTGTGCTTTACTCAGATATCCATTTTATAGATTATTCCTCTTGAAGAAGCAGTAACACCGCAAAACTAGTAGAGTAAAAGTACATTTTGAGAATTACTTCATCAACAGATAATATGTTTGGGGGAACCCTAAGTCTTAGTTTCTTGAAATATAATTCCTTCTAAGAATTGCTGTTTTTATGTACCATGTACATCTTTTTTTTTATATGTAATAAATTTTTTTTTATATTATCTATATTGTTTGTTATTAGTACCGAGACAATCACATTTTTGAGCTTGGGAATAAACATATGGTCATAGTTACATAGTTACATAGTCAGGTTGAAAAAATACACAAGTCCGTCCAGTTCAACCACGAAAAAAATAAAATATCATACAATCCCATATACCCAATTCTATACCCAAAGTTGATCCAGAGGAAGGTGAAAAACCCCAGCAGAGCATGATCCAATTTGTTAAAGCAGGGGAAAAAATTCCTTCCTGATCCCCCGAGAGGCAATCGTATTTTCCCCGGATCAACTTTACCTATAAATGTTAGTACTCCGTTATATTATGTACATTTAGGAAATAATCCAGGCCTTTCCTAACTGCTTCCCGACCGCCTCATGTAGATATATGTCTACAGAATGGCACGGGCAGGCAAATGCACGTACGGGTACGTCCCCTTTAATTTGCCTGCCCGGGGGGCGCGCGTGCGCCGCCAGCGGCGCGCTCGCGACCCGGTCGGGAGCTCCGTGACCACGGCCGCGGGACCAGCGGACCCGATCGCCGCTGGTATCCCGTGATCGGGTTACGGAGCTGAAGAACGGGGAGAGGTCTATGTAAACAAACCTCTCCCCGCGCTTCCTACACTGACTGTCAGTGATCGGAGGTTCCCTGTCATCGGGAACGCCGATCAATGACGTCAGACGTACAGCCACGCCCCCCTACTGTAAAAAAAACACAACACGTCACACTGACTCCTCCCCGCCCCCTAGTGGTTAACCCCTTCACTACAACTGTCATTTACATAGGAATCAGTGCTATTTAAATAGCAGTGATTGCTGTGTAAATGACAAATGTCCCAAAAATGTGTCAAAAATGTCCGATGTGTCCGCCATAATGTCGCAGTCACAATAAAAAATCGCTGATCGCCGCCATTACTAATAAAAAAAAAATATTAATAAAAATGCTATAAAACTATCCCCTATTTTGTAAACGCTATAACTTTTGCGCAAACTAATCAATAATCGCTTATTGCGATTTTTTTTACCAAAAATATGTAGAAGAATACGTATCGGCCTAAACTGAGGAAAAAAAAATGTTTTTTTTATATTTTTTGGGGATATTTATTATAGCAAAAAGTAAAAAATATTGCATTTTTTTTCAAAATTGTCGCTCTATTTTTGTTTATAGCGCAAAAAATAAAAACCGCAGGGGCGATCAAATACCACCAAAAGAAAGCTCTATTTGTGGGAAAAAAAAGGACGCCAATTTTGTTTGGGAGCCACGTCGCACGACCGCGCAATTGTCAGTTAAAGCGACGCAGTGCCGAATCGCAAAAAGGGGCCTGGTCCTTTGGCTGCCAATTGGTCCGGGGCTGAAGTGGTTAAAGCAATCTACTGAGCTGGCCAGAACCACCTATGCAGGGAGTCTATTCCACATTTTCACAGCTCTTACTGTGAAGAAACCTTTCCGTATTTGGAGATGAAATCTCTTTTCCTCTAGACGTAAAGAGTGCCCCCTTGTCCTCTTTGTTGACTGTAAAGTGAATAACTCAAAACCAAGTTCACTATATGGACCCCTTATATATTTGTAAATGTTGATCATATCCCCCCTTAATCTCCTCTTATCAAGAGTGAATAAATTCACCGTCAGCAACTGCCCTATTTTTTCCCACCCTCATCCCCTTTTTCCATATATCAACTTAGATGATGGTACTTTGTTATTTTTGAATCATAATCTTTACATGAGGCTATACTCTCCATTTAATACATGTTTAGGGACCTGATAGGTATTATAATATAAATCCAGGTATTTATTAATTCATACATTTAGGAAGGAGACTGACCTGAATAGAATTCCTGCTATGAAATATAAGATGGCCAAGATATCCATAATGTTCCACAGATCAATAAAATACTTGATTCCACTCATGTACATCTATGTGGATAGACAGACATTAGCATACGTGTGAAAAGTACATTTAAGACTTAATAAACATATATATACCTAATGTAAATAAACTGGAGCAAGGGAAAGTGATGCACCCATTAGCAACAATCACATATCATGTAGAAACAGACATTTTACCCATGTAAATCCCACAAATCATTTAGCTGAAGTTTTTGTGATAACATTTTTGATTTAGAATAAATCACCGACTATCAGTATTCATATCTTTATGAAAATAGTAAATATTACAGTAATATTAATTTGGGCATTTTATACCAGAAAGATCTCAACTCTTAAGTGTTAATTTCTACTAATGGTTTTGTCCTTCATTGTTGCTGCATTTTCTGAGGTAGAATATCCACTGATTTTTATACAGTCTGTTTCCACCAATGTATTGTACTGAAATGCATTAAAAAAGTCCTGCAATCAGCATTTTGAGTGCACTGATATAAAGCCTAATGCTCCAGTCAATTCAATATATTTATTTCAAAAACACAAGGTAATGCGTTCCAACGCAAGTGGTGGAAATGAGTTAAGCTAGTGCTTTAACACTATTTGACTGGGCTTAAACCACCACAGATGCTAAAAGAACTATGAACAGGGGTGCTGCCATCACTTACTAGATTTAGATATGGCAGCAGCATTTCCAACCTTCAGTCCACCTAGGTATTGTCAGTGTTGGTCATCTTACTTTAAAAAAGTAATTAGTTAAGTTACAAATTACTTCTCCCAAAAAGTAATTGCTTTAGTAACTCGATTACTACATTGGAAAAGTAATTAGTTACAGCAAAGTAACTGTGACAGGGGTGGCAGCGGTGGTACTTGAGGGGGTGGCAGCGGTGGTACTTGAGGGGTGGCAGCGGTGGTACTTGAGGGGTGGCAGCGGTGGTGTACTTGGGGGGGTGGCAGTGGTGGTGGTGTACAGTACTTGGGGGGGGGGGGTGGCAGCGGTGGTGTACTTGGGGGGGTGGCAGGCAGCGGTGGTACTTGGGGGCGTGGCAGCGGTGGTGGTGCCATACTCTCCCTCCACCACCTCTGCCTCTTACTGATCTTATCCCCCACCACCACTGATCTCATCCCTACCCTATCCCCCATCACCTCTGTTGTAGAAGTGATGGTAGGTGGGTAGGGATGGGATCAGTAAGAAGCAGAGGTGGTGGAGGACTTGGGATGGATCAATTGCACTGCAATTCGAATCGTCAGACAGTCACTTACTTGAATGCCTCCAGGGATGCCTTTCCTCATGGGGAGAGAGAGAGACCCTCCCCTTTACTTGATTGGTGTCAGCTGGTCAGCCGACTTCATTTTTCAGTGTCCGCCCCGCCTCCCTACATTCTCTCTCTCTGGATAGGCAGGGCGGGATGGGGAGGTCCAGACAGTCTCTCTGAGTCTCAGCTTCTTCTCAGCTCAGCGGGCGAAAGCCCCCCTCCCGGCGGCAGAACAAACGGCCAGGCAGCGCGGCCACGGCGGGCCTCCCGGGCGGAGGATGTAATTGAGGTAACGCCGGCCAAGTAATGGGAACTGCATTACCATGAGGGGTAAGAGTAATCAGTTAGATTACTCGTTACCCTCTAAAGTAACTGCGTTAAGTAACTCTGTTTATTTTAACTGAGTTACTAACATCACTGGGTATTGTTGATATCAGGGCTAGTCAATACTTCAAACAGCACTCACCTCTTTAAGGCTGGGTTCACACTGCTGCGGTGCGGGAACGCTGCAAATCTACTGCGGGTTCCCGCACCGCATGTCTCCCGCGGCAGTTCACACTGCCCTATGCGAGCTGCTGGGAGTGTCAATGAAATGTTAATGACACCCACATAGCAGCTCGCATATCGCAGTGCGATCTGCAAACTCGGGCAGGAATCGGATCGCATGGTGAGAACACCACGCGATCCGATTCTGCTGCGGACTGAAAAAAAGGGTCCTGTCCGATTTTGGGCCGAATGCGATGCGAATTCAGCCATACTATCTGTATGGCTGAATTTGCATCGCACAGAGATCACATATGATTTGAACTGCAGTGCGGTGCGAATCATATGCGATCTCCCGCACCGCAGCAGTGTGAACCCGGCCTCATAGATGTTATGGAGCTAAAGGCTGTAAATTATGCAACAGTCTCCTTTATAAATATAAAGCATTTTACATTTATCTCTGATCAAAACATTTCTCATTTTAATTTTGAATATAGTGGAGGAGGGTTGTCATATATGTAAGGTTTTTAACACTGTCTATGTCCCTGCTAGGAAGATTCATTCAATTTGTCCTGGCGGAAATTTTATGGTCATCATGGAAACAGGGAGTGGGGAAAAATCTTCAAATATGGACACCTGTTGGGTGCCAACTGTCTAATACCCCTTACACACGGTCGGAAATTCCGGCGGAAAAAGTCAGATTGGATTATGTTGTCGGAAAATCCGCTCGTGTGTGGGCTCTAGCAGACTTTTCCCATCGGAATTTCCGATGGAAAAAGTTTGAGAGCAGGACCTAAAATTTTCCGACAACAAAATCTGATCAGACTTTTTCCGATTGTGTGTAGAGAATTCCGACGCACAAAGTGCCACACATGCTCAGAATAAATTTGGGGACGAAAGCTATTGGCTACTGGCCTCTTCATAGTGTGTTTTACGTCACTGCATTCTGACAGATCAGATTTTGCGACCGTGTGCATACAAGACAAGTTTCCGTTGGAAAAAATCAGCCGGATTTTGTGGTCGGAATGTCCGACAGTGTGTATGGGGCATAAGAGTGAATTCTCCTGAATTTGGGGTGATTTCTTCTCATTTCTTCTTGTGTCTCTCCAGGGCAGCAAGTGAGGGGACATCTCTCCAACTGGACACAGGCAAAAAAAAAAAATAATCATTCCCTACTCTATCCAACACTTAAAAAATAGGTAAGGATATTCTAACTCAGTGGTGGTTAACTAACAGGGTATAGGGGACCTCAACTGTGCCCCTGACATCCCCAAAGATCTGCACAAAATGTTCAGCATATTTAATGCTGAAGAGGACAATCAGAGACTGTAGACATACTACAGAAAATGATGGTCAGGGACTATGGACATGCTACAGGTGTGGTTGGAAACTGGAGACGTGCCGCAGAATACAGTGTGAAACTAGGAACACGTTACATGAGACTAGTAGAGATCACTGCTGTTTCCCCTTTACATTTAATGCCCCCACTTCCACTACAAACTGCTGGGGTCCAAAGTCCACCCAACAAGGGCTGTGGGTTGGGCTATTTCCCAGGCAACTCTTTTAATCAAGTGGCAAAACAATATGGCACAGGTGCTTGAACTGAACCCTTTATATATTTATCCCATGCTTTTTAGTTATATTTTTGCCACCTACGAAAGTCAGGATAAACTCAGACAGAACGAACATTTAAGATATATTTATTCTGAGGTTTTTGTGATGCTGCTATACATCAAACTAAGAAAAACTAATGTAGCTATTGTTAGGCCTTTGGGTACTTCTCAAGGAAAGGACACTGTCCAGAACATTTCATGATATACACTGAGCAAAATTATAAATGCAACACTTTTGTGTTTGCCCCTATTTATCATGAGCTGAACTCAAAGATCTATGACTTTTCCTATGTACACAAAAGGCCTATTTCTCTCAAATATTGTTCACAAATCTGCCTAAATCTGTGTTAGTGAGCACTTCTTCTTTGCCGAGATAATCCATTCACCTCACAGGTGTGGCATATCAAAATGCTGATTAGACAGCATGATTATGACACAATTATTGACACATGATTATTGACACAATAAAAGGCCACTCTAAAATGTGCAGTTTTACTGTATGGGGGGGCGGGGGGGTTAAAACCAGTCAGTATCTGGTGTGACCACTATTTGCCTCACGCAGTGCAGCACATCACCTTCACATAGAGTTGATCAGGTTGTTGATTGTGGCCTGTGGAATGTTAGTCCAATCCTCTTCAATGGCTGTGCGAAGTTGCTGGATATTGGCAGGAACTGGAACACTCTGTCATATGCGCCGATCCAGAGCATCCCAAACATGCTCAATGGGTGACATGTCCAGTGATTATGCTGGCCATGCAAGAACTGGGATGTTTTTAGCTTCCCTAAATTGTGTTCAGATCCTTGCAACATGGGGCCGTGCATTATCATGCTGCAACATGAGGTTATGGTCATGGATGAATGGCACAACAATAGGCCTCAGGATCTCGTCACGGTATCTCTGTGCATTCAAAATGCCATCAATAAAATGCGCCTGTGTTCATTGTCCATAGCATAAGCCTGCCCATACCATAACCCCACCGCCACCATGGGCCACTTGATCCACAACGTTGACATCAGCAAACCGCTCACCCACACAATGCCATACATGCTGTCTGCCATCTGCCCTGTACAGTGAAAACCAGGATTCATCCGTGAAGAGAACACCTCGCCAAAGTGACAAACACCATTGAATGTGAGCATTTGCCCACTCAAGCCAGTTACGATGATGAACTGCAGTCAGGTCAAGACCCTGATGAAGCCAACGAGCATGCAGATGAGCTTCCCTGAGATGGTTTCTGACAGTTTGTGCAGAAATTCTTTGGTTATGCAAACTGATTGTTGCAGCAGCTGTCCGGGTGGCTGGTTTCAGACGATCTTGGATCTTGAAGATGCTGAATGTGGAGGTCCTGGGCTGGTGTGGTTACACATTGTCTGTGGTTGTGAGGCCGGTTGGATGTACTGCCAAATTCTCTAAAAAGCCTTTGGAGACGGCTTATGGTAGAGAAATGAACATTCAATTCAAGGGCAACAGCTCTGGTGGACATTCCTGCAGTCAGCATGAAAATTGCACGCTCCCTCAAAACTTGTGACATCTGTGGCATTGTGCTGTGTGATAAAACTGCACATTTTAGAGTGGAATTTTATTGTGGCCAGCCAAAGGAACACCTGTGCAATAATCATGCTGTCTAATCATTGGTATGCTACACCTGTGAGGTGGCTGAATTATCTCGGCAAAGGAGAAGTGCTTACTAAAGCCCCATACACACTATTAGATTTTCTGCAGAATTTTGTCTTCAGATTTACCAAAACCATGTAGTGCAACGGCCTGCCTGATTGCATACAAATTGAAAATCTTAAGGTTTGACCTCATATTATGTGGTTTTGGTAAATCTGAAAACAAAAATCTGCAGAAAATCTAATAGTATGGGGGTCTAACACAGATTTAGACAGATTTGTGAACAATATTTGAGAGCAATAGGCCTTTTGTGTACATACAAAAAGTCGTAGATCTTTGAGTTCAGCTCATGATAAATAGGGGCAAACACAAAAGTGTTGCGTTTATAATTTTGCTCAGTGTAGTTTCAATTCTGAAGGAATTATCAACAAGTAATGCAGATCATTGACCACCAACAATGATTCTAAGCTTCCCTTTGCCAGACAAAAAAAAATTATAAGCGTACCAAACCTTTAGGACTAACAGCTCATATATGAAATAGAATAGATTTTAAAATGTGGTCATATGAGGACCACATGATAGTTTAATGCTTTGCTTGTAACGAAATCGTTGCACATCAGCCACCCACAAGCAAGAAGAGCAAGTGTTGGGCCACACAATTTAAGTCTTGTTTCAATGTGTGTTTTTTTTTTTTTTTTAAACTCACATAGCTGTAGAAGAGTGCTCAGTATTGTATGGTTACCATGCTTCTTTGCCTCATTCATGGAAACTGTTTAACTGCTTAAAAAAACTATCTGTATTGCTCTTAATCATAAATCAAATTCTCTTTCTAACGACTGCAAAATTAGAGTATTATTACAATTGGTAGCTATGGTTAAAACAAAAAAGTTTTGTTTCAGAATTATTATTTTTTTTTTTTGAAGACCATTGTGTAAATAAATTAATTATGTATTATCAGTTTTTGTGTCATACCAGTTGCCATCATACCTGCCTGATCTCATCACATAGTAAGATAAAAACCAGTACATAGACAGCAATCTCAAGTCCTGTAGGGTATATCTGAAAATCCATAAGAAGGACATAAGCAAAAAGAAGTAGAAACCCAATGTAGAAAATGACTGTCCAGGAGAAGACCACAAAAGGTGAGGTGAAGAAAGCCAAGTAATTCAATAAGATGGGTCTTTTTGGCTCAATTGCTTTTTTCCTGCAAGACAAACATAAAAAGATAAATACACCATACTGTTGTTTCTCTATAGAATGTATTCAAAGAGTAACTCCACTTTTGTTGAGAAAAACATTTCCCCTCTGGGTGATTTATGTACATTACAGGGCTTTTAACAAACTTTGTTGCAGAATCCTACCTTTTGTTATTCGGAAGGAATCACTGTGCGTTTGTGTCCATGTGGAGAGTGCATCTGTATCAAAGTGGTTTCATAATAATCAATCAGCTGCTGCACCTGTAGGGCTCCAATGAGGAAAGATGCTGGATCTGCATCCCTTTAGATGTGATTTCCTATTGGGATTATCTCACCAAAAATGAAATTTTTGTTGCAGGGGGTGCCAAAAATCTGATTTGTATCTTAGTGCAGACTTCAGTGAGCCAATCACAAAAGGAGGAAATTATGTTTCTGTGTACAGAACACCTCCAGGTAGCCATTTTACAGAAAATGACAGAGCCGCAGATTGAAAAGGAAAGGTCATTTTTAATAACATTCAATTACAATATGACTTGAATCACAATTGTATATGCTATATTATTTATTTTAAATTTTCTTTTCCCAGTGAAAAGTGAAGTTACCCTTTAATGCGAGTGATCAAGCAGACAATTTATTGCAGAACAGACATACTATGGGGTTGATTTACTAAAATTCAAATAAGCTCCTTACTTTGCAAGGGATTTTTTCCTTAGCTTAGTGCAGTGTTTCTCAACTTTTTTCCAGTCAAGGAACCCTTCAAAATTCTGCACAATCTCGAAGCACCCCATTATAAAATGTAAAAAGCTAAACTAATAGTTTTACATATCACAGCCACACACATAGGACACCCAGCGTTAGAGGTGATTTATTCTTTCAAAGCAAATACAGCTTTGAACACTGGTACTGACTAGTATTCTAGTGTTTCTCTTCTCCCGTATTCAGCTGTTTCTCCGGGGCTAATGGAGAGGGGCAAACAAGGATGCTGTGCAGGCACCTGACATCCATAAATGGTTGTTAGGACCCCGGCGGCTAGAAGATTGTAATGGTGCACAGTGATAACCTGTGGCTTTGTATAACTAAAAGGCAGGCTTCATCCACACACTGGCTTATATACAATTTTTCAGTATTTTGCCAAGGCACCCCTGAAGAAACCTGATAGCACCCTGGCTGAAAAAGGCTGGCTTAGAGAATGTGATGAAAATTCACTGTGCAAAACATACCCAATCATGTGCAAGGAAAAAAAAAAGAGTATTTTTGTTTGCACATGATTGGATGCTAGAAGTCAGCAGAGCTTCATCTCATGCATTCACTAGAATAAAATTCCCTTGCTAAGTGAACAGCCTATTTGCCTATAGCAAATAAACCCCTATGTCTCTTCTGCAATAAAAGGTTCCTACAGGTCTGTTCACACAATCTTTCTGAAAATGTACACTAACCTGCACATGCGCAGCTTAGTGTACAATCCTGGCATCAGCAAGAATGAACTCCTGTGTACATCTATAGGAGTTATACCATCCCAAAACGGCCAATCTAGATGACCAAAAATCCTTAACCTGGAACTCCAGGTGAAGATATTGACCTTGGTGATTGAGCTTGTAGACACTGTACCGATATAGAGTGGAGTTGAGTATAGTTTACAATAAAACTCAATGTGAATGTATGCCAAATGCATGGTAAATGCAGGTAATGTAGATGCATGATAATTGCAATGTATGATGAACACAAAACAAACACATTTCAAATGTCTGTGTACACTAGCCATTAGTTACCCCTCATTCTAGTGTAAAGTAATTATGAAGCAGCTTGAGGGGGGGAGATTATTTTTTTTTTTTTACGTCAGTGTCCCCCTCGGGGGATTTCCCCTCACATCCTATTTGATGGGAGGCAGATAGAATTGAAAGGGATGGGGAAATCTCCAAAACAGGGACACAAACAGCAATAACAAACAATTACACTGCTTTCTGTGACCCCATTAAGGAGGTTTCACTTCACTCCCTCCCCAGCGGATGGGTCACAAAGTGAACAGGATGTGAAGGGAAATGTACTCAATATGAATGTAGGAAAGGATTTAAAGCCTGGCAGTTGTTCTAATTCCTCCCCTATTTGATTCAAAGCTATAGAAAAGTCTTGACTGGTGATGATTTTAAAGATAATTACCTGAATGATATAAAGCCACAGCTGATAAGAGGAAACAGCAACAGAGACAAAAGAATCTTCCAGTTCTTGGTATCTCTGGAAATCTCCCCATACCATTGCTTGGAAAGAAAGTTCTGTGGTAGAATTAAAACGAGAAAATGATCTGTAAGGGAAAGCCTGATGTAGTTTGGGAGATAGTTTGGGAAAAATAAAAGTTGAGGAAGAAAGAAAGTGTAGCACCCTCTAGTGTGCTACTAGTGTGAGAGTATTTAAACCATATCCTGACTCATATTTAACCATTGGGTCTGTAACTGGGTCAGGCATATTAGAGTTCAGGGCAGCATGACTCATACAGACAGCTCTCTGGTGCCTCCCCCTGGTTTGAGAAAGTTGGAGAACATTCTAGAGACTAGAGGGCAGAGGCTAGAAGGGGCTGTTCAGCCTATTTAGGAGCACTTAGCCAATCCCAGGAGGTGGGCCTGGCAGGGGACTAAGTGAGCCCTTAAATAGGAATGAGGCATGCTGGGAGAGGAGTCGAGTGGTAGAGATGCAGTGCTGAATGAGAGTGTTGGTGGCCCTCGAGGGACCTCTGCTGGGGAGGGGCTCTACCTCTGGCCAGGGGCAACGGGAGCAGGAAGGACAGTGAGTACATCAACACGGTGCAACGACTGACAAGGGGAGAGACTGCCACATGTAGCAGGTCTCCTTTAAAGACAGCGGTGTGCTTAAAGCGGTAGGCCCGCAAATTTTTTTTTTTTTAAAAGTCAGCAGCTACAAATACTGCAGCTGCTGACTTTTAAAATAAGGACACTCACCTGTCCCAGGGTCCAGTGATGTCGGCACCCGAGGCCGAACCTTCCCTCAATCCTCGGGTGCTGCCGCCGCCATCTTCGGTAAGGGAATCAGGAAATGAAGCCTTGCGGCTTCACTTTCCAGTTCCCTACTGCACATGCACGAGTCGGGCAGCGCAATCCTAATGGTCCCTGCTGTCTCTGGGACCTGTGTGTGTCCCAGCAGACAGCGAGGGGGGACAGGAAGAGGCGCAGACTCCCGTGGTAGTCTATGTCCGGAAGTGGATGCAAATACCTGTCTTAGACAGGTATCTGCCCCCCCTCCCCCCTGAAAGGTGCCAAATGTGACACCAGAGGGGGGGAGGGTTCCGAAAAGCGGAGGTTAAATTTTTGTGTGAACCTCCGCTTTAAGTCTTCTATAAGCCTTGTTCTGGGAGATCTCCAGAGTGTCAGTTGAGTAGACTGGTGAATAATCTGGTGAAGAAGCAGCCAAGTGGGCTGGTGGAAGAGGCAGCCAGGTGGGCTAGGTAAAGCTGGGACCACTTTCAAGTTGGGCATCCCATAATTCCCCTACCTATCCAAGTTATTATTCTCTAATAAAACATAAAACCAAAGCTCAAGGACTGTTCACTAACTCTGAATGTACGCTGAAAATGTTATGTGCCTGGCTGTGCAGCCATGGGGAACCCTGTCAACTGCAACCCCCAGGGGGGTAGTGTTACATATGCTTTTACATAGGCTATAAATCATGACAAAAGTAATGCTGTGAGAAAAATAGTAAAATTCTTAAAGCAGATCTTCACCCTCAATTTGGTGTTGTCTCCTCTCCACCCCTTCCTTCTCTCCCCTGCACTAAAAGGCTTATTTTATATACCGGTTTTTATTTAAATAAAAAAACTCTGCCTGCCCCCCATGCCTAGACAAAAGACATGCACTTTGCCCACTGTGCCTCCTGATTACCACATATCCCAGGAGGCATAGTTCTTCATTGAGAAAGTAGGAGGGGGTGGGCCTAGCGGCTTGTCATTGGGAGAGAGGTGGTGGTGGTCCAGCCAGGTGCATCCATTCCATAAGCTCCCTGCTAGGTCAAAGGGAACGTATAGAGTGGTCAAGGTCAAGACTTCTATTGTATTCCAACCAAGGGGACCATGTTTTCAAAAATTTTGAATAGGTGTCAGTTAGAATAGAAAGGACTTTTTCATGAGCCGTGATACTCAATATTTTTATCCGTAGTTATCTGTGATAACAATATTTTTTCTATTATATTATATTTTATATTATATATTATATTCTTTATAAAACATATTCAATAAAAAAAATTTTTAAAAATCTATTTTCTTTATACATTTTGGCCAAAATGTATTCTGCTATATGTCTGATAAAAAAAATCCTATAAACTAGAATTTTTATTTTATTTATTTTAATGGCAGGGATCAGCGATTTATAATGTGACTGTGATAGTGCAGCGGGAAACCTGACACTAACTGACACTGGGGGGAGTGACAATAATACAATAATCAGTGCTAATACTATACACCATCACTGTACTAATGACACTTGCTGGGAAGAGGTTAACATCTAGGGCAAGCAAGGGGTTAAACGTGTGCCTAACTATGTGCAATGTGTGTGTTTTTACTATTAGATCTCTCAGTTTCTCGTCGCTGCTTTGTAGGGATGCGAAACTGACAGATTGCTCCCTCTGTACAGAGCTCTGTGTTGTTTATCAACACAGAGCTCTGGGCTGTGATTATACACAGCCGATCAGCAGGTCCCAGCAGTAAATCATTGGCTGGGGCTTGATCACAGCGGCTGCCAGGCGGGGGGGGGGGGGGGTGCACATGCGCGCGCCCTAAACTCAGAAGTATGCAGCGATGTACCAGTATGTCACCTTGCTCACGCCAGCAATGAATGAGTGAATGAATGAGTGACTTGTATGGCGCTACCTATGCGAACTGAATCGCCTCAGGGCGTATTTGCTGCCGGTGTCCCTCTGCGGTATAGCACGATAGGGTCCCGACGCGCAATACATTGTGGGTGGGCGGGTAGGAAATAGTTACGCATGTAAAGGGCTTTAATTGGTTCCTGGGTGCTAGGGAAGCAGTTTTCAACTTTCCTTAAATTATTTGTTGCCAAAATAAAGCCCCCCCCACCAGCCTCATTATTTTACATTTTATTTTCGCAGAAAGAAAGAAATCAGACTGTGAAGAAGTAAAATAAAAAAACGAATGAAAAAAAGCAACAGTACACAAATAATGACCATAGAAAAAAAACAGTGAAGAAACACAAATATGAAGAACATGAAATATACTACTCTAAATAAGGGCCTGCGTTGATAGGCAAATGGTATTTCAAGAACATTTTAAAGCAGATGGGTGAACAAAAATTACAAAATGTTGCCAATGGTGAAATCAGGAGCTCATTTCTTTTTAGGACTTTTAAATTATATATATATATATATATATAGTATGCTTGCTTCTTACCTGCACTCCTGGCTGTGCTATAAACTGCTGGTCTTTTGCCTCTACAGCCATCTCGAGACAACTACATTCTCCCCAGGCCTCACAGGAATACACAAGCAGCATCTCTGCCAAATCCTCATCATTGCTGTAGCACTCTGTGAATAGCTCTAGACCATTAACAAGATTATGGATATGTATAAAAATGTTTCACACAAATGGCTTTATTTAATAACCAAGCACAGTAACAAGATATGTAGCAAGTCAACACAAAGCAAAGAATAACAAATGAGTGCAGCTAAGCTAAAAGGCCAATCTCTTCTTGGCTGCTATAAAATGAAGTACATATGTATTTTTATTAGTAACATAACATGCTCTCTCCCAGTGGTTCTTGGCCAAGTTGCCAGGTACTTATGCTCTATTCAGTCTATTCTTTGCATACAAAATCCACAAATCACAACTTTCTTTACAGGAAATAGTAGGATGGTTCAGGTGAGTAAATGGATAGTAAGTATCAGAGCCGGGACAAGGGGTGGGCAGGAGGGCGGTTGCCCTTGGCGCAGTGGGGGTTTTAGGAGATTGTACTAGAATGGATGATTTGGAGGGGGGATTTTTAGTAGGAGAGGTGATTTCTGGTAGGAAGGTGGGTTGGGGATTTGTGCTAGTAGGCATGATTGCAGGGATTTGTACTAGGAGGGGAAATTTGCGGGGAGTATAAGTGCTAACGGAGGGGGAAAGGTGGTGGGAAAGGTGGATTTGAGCTAGTAGTGATAATTGGGGGGGGGGGGATTTGTGCTAGGAGGGGATATTGGGGGGCATAAGTGGAGATTTGTCCAGGAGAGTAGATTTGGACCGGGAGAGTATTTTTTCCTCAGAAGGGAAATTTGAGAGGGGAGTGGATTTCAGTTAGGGAGGGGGATATGGGGGGGTTGAGCTAGAAGGGATGATTGGGGGTATTTGTGCTGGGGGGGGGATTGGGGGCGGGGTATTTGTGCTGGGGGGGATTGGGGGCGGGGTATTTGTGCTAGGGGGGAAATTTGGGGAGGGGGTGGGGAGGATACATGCTAAGAGAGGGGATCTGTGCCAGGAGAGGGGAGTTAGGGAGGGAGAGAGGATTTGAGCTGGGAGGGGGGATTTGTACTGAAAGAGAAGGAATAATTTTGGGGGAAAATTTGGGTTTGCAAAGGGGATTTATGCTTAGGGGGTAAGTGTAAAGATTAGTGCTTACATTGTCCCACCACGGGTAAGTATGCTTTTAGAATTTGGAATTCCACCCAGCACTGAATATTTGTTAGCAATAACATGCTAGGCCATGACAGTCAGTTCTCTAGCTGTGCTGGGAGCTCAACCTGTTCTCCTCCAATGATCAGACTGTTCCTGACATGCCCCCCTTGCACAGCCTTTCACTGGGAAGCACAGAGTACTGCTGCTTTTCCTTCCCCCAGCTCTTATGCAGCTGAGAACAGAGGGAATGTGCTCACTTATAAAAAAGGGAAAAATAGTATTGATAATGTCTTTAAATATCTATACACAAATGTTTTGTCTTTCATTACTATTTTAAACTGAATGGGTTGTTTTACAAGGTGATCGTTCACAATCACTTTAAATTGTTTTATTTAACCACTTCAGCCCCGGACCAATTGGCAGCCAAAGGACCAGGCCCCTTTTTGCGATTCGGCACTGCGTCGCTTTAACTGACAATTGCGCGGTCGTGCGACGTGGCTCCCAAACAAAATTGGCATCCTTTTTTTCCCACAAATAGAGCTTTCTTTTGGTGGTATTTGGACGCCCCTGCGGTTTTTATTTTTTGCACTATAAACAAAAATAGAGCAACAATTTTGAAAACAATGCAATATTTTTTTGCTTTTTGCTATAATAAATATCCCCAAAAAATATATAAAAAAAAAAATTTTTTTCCTCAGTTTAGGCCGATACGTATTCTTCTACATATTTTTGGTAAAAGAAAATCGCAATTAGCGATTATTGATTGGTTTGCGCAAAAGTTATAGCGTTTACAAAATAGGGGATAGTTTTATAGCATTTTTATTAATATTTTTTTTTTTACTAGTAATGGCGGTGATCAGCGATTTTTATTGTGACTGCGACATTATGGCGGACACATCGGACATTTTTGACACATTTTTGGGACCATTGTCATTTATACAGCAATCAATGCTATTTAAATGCATTGATTCCTGTATAAATGACAGTTGTAGTGAAGGGGTTAACCACTAGGGGGAGGGGAGGGGTTATGGGCTGTGACATGTGTGTGTTTTTTTACATTAGGGGGCGGGGCTGACGTCTGACGTCATTGATCGGTTTTCCCGATGACCGGGAACAGCCGATCAATGACAGGCAGTGTAGAAAGCGCGGGGAGAGGTTTGTTTACACATACCTCTCCCCGTTCTTCAGCTCCATGACCCGATCGCGGGACACCAGCGGCGATCGGGTCCGCTGGTCCCGCAGGCTGGGTCATGGAGCTCCCGACCGGGTCGCGAGCGCGCCGCTGGCGGCGCGCGCGCGCCCCCCGGGCAGGCATTTAAAGGATCACGTACAGGTACGTGATTTTGCCTGCCCGTGCCATTCTGCACACGTATATGTACATGAGGTGGTCGGGAAGCGGTTAAAGTAGAACTATAGACAAAAAAATGTTTTTTCATTTTGGAGCAAGGGAGGGTTATAACGCCCTGTCAGTTTTTTTTTGTCGCCATCGTGTCCCGTTTCAGAGATTTACCTTCACTTTCTGTCCCATAGCCAAACAGGAAGTGGGAGGAAATCTTTTTCTTTTTCTGGGGACAACCCAAAATTTTGGATCTTTTACTTTCACTTTCAATGATAATGGTAAACAAGACAAATAGAGAGGGTGAATCTCCCTAACAGGGGCACAGACAGCAATAAAAACTGTCAGGTGTTCTAATCCCTCTCCACTCTATCCAAAACTAAAAAAAAAAAAGTTTTGCTTTTAGTTATAGCTTAACCACTTCCCGACCGGCGCACACAGATGTACGTCGGCAGAATGGCACGGACAGGCATAAGGGCGTACAGGTACATCCCTTTGAATATGCCGCTGTGCCATTGCGCACATGCTGGTCGGGACCCCCGTGAGTCCGGTCGTGGGTCTCGATCGCCGTGGGGATACCCACGATCGTCTCACGGGGAGGACGAATGGGGAGATGCAGAAGTAAACAGCATCTCCCCGTTCTGCCTAGCAAAAAGTGACAATGATCTCTGCTCCCTGTGATTGGAGCAGAGATCAGTGATCAGTAACACACAGCCACGCCCCTACAGTTAGTAACACGCCCCTAGGACACACTTAACCCCTACACTGCCACCCCCTGGTTAACCCCATTCACTGCCAGTGTCATTTACACAGGAATCAGAGCATTTATATAGCACTGATTGCTGTATAAATGACAATGGTCCCAAAAATGTGTCAAACATGTCCGATGTGTCCGCCATAATGTCGCAGTCACAATAAAAATCGCTGATCGCCGCCATTACGAGTAAAAAAAAAATATATTAATAAAAATGCTATAAAACTATCCCCTATTTTGTAAACGCTATAACTTTTGCGCAAACCAATCAATCGCTTATTGTGATTTTTATTGTCGCTCTTTTTTTGTTTATAGCGCAAAAAATAAAAACCGCAGAGGTGATCCAATACCACCAAAAGAAAGCTCTATTTGTGGGAAAAAAAGGACGTCAATTTTGTTTGGGAGCCATGTCGCATGACCGCGCAATTGTCGGTTAAAGCGACGCAGTGCCGAATCGCAAAAAGGGGCCTGGTCCTTTGGCTGCAAATTGGTCCGGGGCTAAAGTGGTTAACCTTATTATTGATTAACCAACACTTGCCACATGTACCTTTCACTTCATTGTATTTTTTATACTTGCTGACATCAGCATATTATTAGCCTCCACTACACATGAGTGGACATATACAGAAGACCATGTTAGAGAGGTGGAAAGAACAGGCCACAAATAAATGGCGGTGGGGCATGGTGTTTGTGAATGACAAAAATATGGTAGAGCTGCATTTGCTAAATAATTGAATCTGTTAACTATCAAACTGGCTTTTAGAATCAGTCTGCTAAACATGATGCCTGCAGCCCAGAATTCTAATACACTTCCCTCTTCTTTGTATTTCTGTGGTCTGTTCAATTTATCTAAGCCAAAAATGGGAACAAATGGGGATTAAAGTGACCCTGTCATTAAAAATTAAATGATTTAATAAACAGGCTTACCTGCAAAGAAAAAAAAAAAGAGACTTTTACCACTGCATTGGCCACCAAAACGTCACTCTATTCAAGAGAAATAAAGCAAGATGTTTTCCCCTGGGAAACCAACACTTTCAGGAGTGTTGGTTTGTACCTGGAAGCACCCAGTGGTTCCTCTCACCAACCTCCATGCTATTACAGATCACAATAGTGATGTGGAGGTCAGTGGAAAGAAATGGTAGGTGCTGCTGTGAGGGACCATGAAGAATGACTCCTCCGGAAAGTGTTGGTTTCCCAGAGGACTTCAGTGGATGATTTTTCTTGAAGGACCTGCATTTCTGCTGTGTGGACAGTGAGAAAGGTATGTTTTCAGTTTCTCTTATTGCAGATATGTCTGATTTGTATTTTTTTAAATTAAAGGGTTGCACTAAAGACATTCACAATTACACATTTGTTAACATTTCATGCATGTCCAGAAACTACAAAAGCTTCCCCAACTGTTGTGCTTATCAACTCTCTATAAGACCATCCCAATTTGTCTAGAGCATAATCTTTGTATTAACATTAAAATACCAAATTACCCATCCAAGGACTGGGCACACATTTGCCAGCTCATAGAAAGAGGCACTCTTTAAGTCAGAATTTTGTGATTTGGCAGTGCTAACATCCTATTTATATAAACTATAAATGTTATTGACAGGTCCACTTCAACAAACTCCTGAATTGATTTTCATTATAGCTTTACAAGTTTATATATTCACTATATTAAAAATAAAAACCGAGCTAGGTATAATAAATGTTATTACTAAAATATAAGCAGCTGATTGTTCTGACGTGTTCTATAAAGTCATTTTATTCATAACAACTGGCATAAAATATTAATCTGAATCCATTACACATAAATACTTATCTGGCGAGGGAGCAATCTTATGAACTCTGTATACACAGAGCTAAAGTGATCCTTGGGGCCTCAGGTATATTAGCCATGATTAAATGCAAGCTTCTATGTGGTTATACAAACAAGCCAACTTTTATTTACTTAGAGAATACATTTCTAAATTATTATTGACAGCTCAGATCAATAGTAAGGCCAGAGCCAAACCAAAGCAGTCATACAAATGGAGACCCTTAGGTGTAAAACAAAAAGTCCTTTTTCCAGTATTTTTTCAGACTGAATCACAGGCAGCACAGCGGCAAGGATATTTGTACCAATGGGGATTCACCTAATGGGGAATCACAAATGCTAGTTGCCTATCAGATCACTTTCCTTGTGATTGACAGTAGGCAGTAGACGGATCCTTAGCCAATAGACAGCCTGTTATTAGCTATAGCCAGTGACAGGGAGAGGGTAACGATGGTAAATATGTCGCTCTGCTACACTGCATACAGGGACAGGAACTCTGCCTGTGTATGCCAGCTTAGAGTAGGTCGTATTTACCTCCATCCTTATTATCTATGAAATGGAGGCAATTATTTTTTTTTATTTGGTGCATTAATAGTGTCACTTTGTAAAAAGGAACAACCTGAACATGCTGAACGTGATGGTAATGTTACTGAAATGGGCAGTTGAGAACATTTGAATCTGGCACAGGCCGTTTTAAAGGGCCATAGTACTTTGGAATAGGCTATTCACTGTGTGATTTTTGTGCCCAGCTTTTTACCTAACTTTGTTGGTCAGTAGTGCACTTTATTGTAAAAATCTAAATATGTACATCTCATTTGGATTTTAAAGAAAACCTTAATTTTATTAAACAAAGGAAATCAGAGAAGAGAAGTATATTGTGTCCTAATTTCCTTTTCCAGCTTCTATGCCTCTCTTGTGTTGGAGAACTCACCACGGGCTTGTATGGGTCAACCCCAAATAGCGGGACTTGTCGTCGATGGTTTAGGGCAGGGGTCTTCAAACTACGGCCCTCCAGTTGTTCGGGAACTACAATTCCCATCATGCCTAGTCATGTCTGTGAATGTTAGAGTTTTACAATGCCTCATGGGATGTGTAGTTCTGCAACAGCTGGAGGGCCGTAGTTTGAGGATCCCTGGTTTAGGGGATACCAACCATACAATAAACTATCATTTATACAACCTATCAAGAACTATGAGTTTGGTATTGTTGAGGTCTTTATAGATTTGATGAGGTTGTGATAAATGTTTAATTTGTACAATTTTTACAAAGCTATCAATCTGATCATGAAAAAATACACAATAACTCAAAGCCTACCGTGCTTCTTGCACGCTTGGTAAATGCATTCTTGTTAACTTTGGCACAGTCCAATTATCCCTAGCACCACTGGCAACTGTCAGGTCACAAATGCCCGCTTTAACTTATCAGAGATGACAGCTTAAATTGCCTCTTACCTACTGCTTTGGCTTCATATTCATTTGCAATTTCTTCTGATTCCCCTGCAGCACTGATGTCATTCTTTACTTTAGCCAGACTCTTAAGTAGTTTGCTGGCACCCAGAGCAGCCAAGGTGCATCCCCTTGTCTTGGGAGAAGTAATCGGTAACACATTTTAGATATTTAAAGGTGATTCAAACTAAACAGTGTGAGCAGATGAATAATAATATTAAGCTTGTCCTGTGATTTAGAGAACACAAATCTAGGACTATATAACTATATAACTATACAATTGAAAAGTAATCTTTGATTAGCCTGAAGAGCTGGTTTATGAATGTTTACAAGAATTAGCACATTTGTGCTGATACATTCCCTAGAGATGTGCTTACTCAATTGCAATTGGTGGGGAAAACCATTATGGGGCGAATAAATGGCTACTGTAAAGCATCCAGTAGACCACATATTTCAGGACCATTTATGGGTCAGGTGTTCACCAAGATCTTTTTGATACTTTTTTTTATTTTTTAGGTATTGGAAAGAGTAAGTAGGGGTTAGAACCTCTGCTAACTTTTTCACCTTGATCTGCTGATCTGCTTTAGGAGATACCTCCTTACTTTATAACTGTTTGACAGGTGTCAGACAGGACTGGAATTGAAGGAATATTAACAGACATCATGTCTATTTGGCAGATGCCAGACAGATCAGGAAACATGAAATACCCCTGAGGACGCAAAGCCAGAAAAACTGAAAATTTACTATCAAATACTTACCGTAATTTTTCTTTCCTGAAGGATTCCATGGCAGCATACGTTTGGGTAGCCCTGCCCTCGCTCCTACCCCATAGGACCCCACTCGCATACATTTTCAGGCTGAGCCAGAGGCCAAACCTCCTGACTGAGGAAATTTACCCCATAGAAAGGCTGCTTTCATGACTGAGACTTTACTCAAAACTGGACTAAAAGATTCCTTCTGGAGCAGCAAGCTGTCAAGGGGCCTTAAAGAGGACTATGGCCAAGCTTCCTGCTGAGGATGCAGCCCTAGAGCAGGGGTAGGCTGAGAGGGTAGGGTTAGGGTTGAGAGATGGAGATCTACCCGGACAATATTAAAGAGATTAAATATAAGATCACTGGGGTGCAGCGCCCCCTTTTTTAAAATAAATTACATAGCAAGCCCCCAATAAAAGGTAAAGACAGCATTAAAAACACAGAGGTCGGTAGTAGGTAGGGTGGTGGACAGAGGTAGGCAGGATGTAGGGAAGCGTACAGAGGTCGGTTAGGATGTAGGGCGGCGTACATAGATCGGTAGCATGTAGGGCGGCGTACAGAGGTCGGTTAGGATGTAGGGCGGTGTACAGATGTCGGTTAGGATGTAGGGCGGCGTACAGAGGTCGGTTAGGATGTAGGGCGGTGTACAGAGGTTGGTAGGATGTAGGGCCGCGTACAGAGATCGGTAGCATGTAGGGCCGCGTACAGAGATCGGTAGCATGTAGGGCCGGGTACAGAGGTCGATTTTTCGGCCGAAGTGCAATGAAAGAGGTGTAAATTTGCTGATGTGAAGAAACTCCAAGTGACCTACGCAATGCTATTACCGGCCAAGCTGCGTTTTACAGCCAGAGGGCAATCCACGTTCTTTGAATCAGCTTCTGATGCAGCAGCCTGGCTGGATCATAATGAACAGGACCTCTGAAGACGCCGCAACTCCGACAGGGGAGACTGAAACCTGGGGCACCCTTCTGACATCACCGGTATGATACCCGCTGTTACCTTACCAATCCACTACTTTCAAAGCGGGATATCTTACAGTTTGCTTAATTCAGCGCTCTCAACAGCTTCTAACACAAAGTTAAGTGTTATGTTCAGCACCTTGCAAAGGAGTGCTCCAGTTGAGGGGGCACTCATGTTGGTGCCTGGTTGGAACATGTTTATTCCTTAGACACTGGCCTGTGGAGGAGAGGAGGTAGACCGTTCCCACCACAATCACGGTGGTTATGGCTACGCAGCAGACCAGACTTCCAAATGTTGCACAGTTGCGCATTGTATTGCAACTCACACGTCATTGCTTTCTTCAGTTGTACTTGACAATTCCTCAACCCTTAACTTTTTGACACCTGACAGAAAATAGGGTCTACCTTACAGACCATGGGGGGCCCCTATTCGGGTATCTGGTTTGGTGTGCGCTACGCCTATGTTGTGATGACCTAATCAGTTTAAAATGGCTACAACTCCAATAGTGTCTTGGAATGTCTGAGGAGTGCATAACCCGTTAAAACGTACTATGATAAGCTCTTGTTTAAAGAAATCAATCATACCCAAATGATTCAGTAAAATGGGACGCCTTCAAGGCTTGCCTTAGAGGCACTTTCATAGCAGAAATAGAGGCCAAAAAATATAACTCACCAGCCCTTTTGGAACAGGTGGAGGAAATCTGCAAGAAAAAAGCTTGACATTGTCAAGTAAAAAATCCTTGCACAGGGAGAGTTGTAACTGTGACTACCCGTGGCAACCTGTTGGTTGCTGTCATCTTGCTCCCTGGATGCCTGAACAAGGCAGAAAATTCATACAGGGTTTTACCAGGCAAGGCATGAGTAACAAAGGCCCAGTTTATGGTGTGCATAATACATGTAGATCTGGAGATGCTTAATAGCAAGTGTTCATTAGTCAGCTTTTCATACGCTAGCTTTAAGAGGCCCACAGAAGGGCTGACAATGAAGGAACAGCATAAGTAAGGAAAACACTACCCTCCTCCAGCTATAACCTGCAAAGAGCAGACAAGGCATAGAGGTATAAGGCTGCAGCAACACAAGGACTTGTTGCAGAAATAAGTGTAAGTGCCGGTTCACATTGGGGCGGCTTCAAAATCGCCCGACTCTGAAGACGCCCCGTACAGCACAGCTTCAGCGTGGTTTGCAAATGACTTCTGTAATAGAAGTCAATGCAAGTTGCTCTGAAGTCGCCCCAAATGGTATAGGAACCTTTTTCTAAGTCGGAGTGACTTGAGTCGCTCTGATTAGAACGGTTCCATTGCACTGAATGGAGCGCGACTTGTCAGGAGGCTAAGTCACCTGACAGGTTGTCTCAGTGTGAACCGGTGTTCTGCCGAGATGGTTCCCCTCGGCGGATTAGTGTAGATCCGTACTGCGCATGCGCGGCGAAATTTCCAAAAATTGCCGAAGCTAAACAGATGCGTATCTATTATAACTGTAAGCAAGGGGCAAAGGAAAAAGAAAAAGAAATCGTTCAGCTGTGGATATAAAGGAGAGAATATAAAAGCTGTGTTTTTAGAGTGCTATCTGGGGGGTTTTTCTTTTGAATTCGGAGTGTATTTTTTTTAAACTTATTTTTTTTTTAAACAAACAAAATCAGCTGTGCGGTGTACACTTCACTGCATCTGTTTAGGTTCGGAAATTTCCGGAAGATGGCTAGTCGTTCGTACTGCGCCTGCGCAGTACACAGATGAACCAATCCGCCAGGGGAACTAACTCGGCAAGACACCGGTACTGAGGGAGAACTCCACATTGTTAAGAAAATAAATATTATAACATGTACAATTTCTACTCAAGCCATGCAGGAATTAATGAACCACTTCAATACAGGGCACTTATACACCTTCCTGCCCAGGACAATTTTGAGCTTTCAGTGCTGTTGCACTTTGAATGACAATTGCGTGGTCATGCTACACTGTACCCAAACAAAATTTTTATCATTTTGTTCCCACAAATAGAGCTTTCTTTTGGTGGTATTTGATCACCTCTGCGGTTTTTATTTTTTGCTAAACAAATAAAAAAATACAGAAAATGTGTTTCTGTTATAAAATTTTGTAACTAATTAAGTTTTCTCTTTCACTGATGGGCACTAATAAGGCGGCACTGATGGGCACTGATAAGGTGGCACAGATGAGGTGGCACCAATGAGCGGGCACTGACGGGCACCGACGATGGGCACTGATGACCATTAATAGGCAGCACTGGTTGGCACTCATGGGTGGCACAGGTGGGCACTGATGGCCACTGATAGATGACACTGATGGGCACTAAAAGGATAAGAAGAGGGGTGCTTATGGGTGGCACTGATAGGCAGCACTGCTGGGCACTGATAGGCAGCACTGCAGGGCCCTAATGGGCATTGATACGTCGCACTGGCAGTGGTAGGCATTGTCAGTGGGCACTGATTGGTAGCTGCCTGGGCATTGATTGGCAGCTGCCTGGGCACAGATGTGCATTTCCCTGGGGGTCTAGGGGGGGCATACCTGGTGGTCCAGTGTGGTGGCATCCCTGGTGGTCCTGGGCGGCATTATGGTGGTCTTGGGCGGGACTCGAGGGGGGGCTGTGCTGATAAACCATCTAAAAGCATCTGTCAGACGCGAGTGAGGAAAAGCCTATCACCGACTCTTCCTATTTACATTGTGATCAGCCGTGATTGGACACGGCTGATCACGTGGTAAAGAGTCTCCGTCCGAGACTCTTTACCTAGATCGGTGTTGCAGGGTGTCAGATTGACACCCCGCAACAACAATCGCTGCGATGCGCGCCCCCGGGGACACGCAACGGCATAATATCCTGAGAACATCATATGACGCCCAGTCAGGGTATTGAAACCACTTTGCCGCCGTCATTCTGCTATATGGCGGGCAGCAAGTGGTTAAATGACCTACCCAATTCAAACTGCAGCTGCTGAAGTTTTTTAAGCTATCCAGAGAGACAAAATAATAGTTGTTTGTGGGGTTAACCACTGCTAAAGGAATACTACCACTGCAGACTTCTCACATCAGAGCATCACTACACAGGTGATTTCATTAGACAGAGCCTCCAACACAGAAACAAAAACTTTGCTAAAACAAACAGATATCGGTTCAGGACAGAAAGCAACTGCACCAAACTTTGATAAAAATGCTACAATGCACACCAGAGCATAAACATCTCCATATGTTTCATTTTGGTTATTATTTATTTGTTTTCTTTTTTAACATTGGTGGATTTACTCCCTAGCAGCCCGCATGGCATCTGATCCCTTCTACTGACCGCAAGCCAAACATACTTACATATCCTGGAACTCTTCCACAGAGCAATCGATGCATCTGCAGGGTGACCTGGATCCCAGAGCAGAGCACACCATCATGCTGGGCACACTTTAGAGGTTACCCGCTGTTAGCAAGGAATCTGACCTGGCACAAGTGCTCGCCATCGGCAGAGTTCCCATTATTACAGGTGTCAGTATTCTGCGCATGTGTGCCATTCACCACCCTGCTGTTAGCTGGGGACTCGGTGACTAATGGAGCCATCCTGGAAACTTCTGGACACCACAGGATTCTCCTGAAATCCACACCTCTGTCCCGCGTGAGACCCCGGTCGCCACAACTTCTAGAAGGTAGGAAACTTCATACTAAATGGTCCTATGAGTGAGGAGGACAAAAAAAGGAACACTGCCTCTGGCTCAGCCTGAAAATTTATGGGATTGGGGTCCTATGGGGTAGGAGCGAGGGCAGGGCTACCCAAACGTATGCTGCCATGGAAGCCTGTCAGAATTTTTTTTTTCTAGAGTTGTGAAGGTTATGTACCAGTTAGGAACATGTATAAGGATGTATGGTAATCATGATATAAAACCTAAGAGAGTTTAAATGTAGGAAACAGCTAAATACATAGTTAAATACTGTTTACTGTTAACTGTTTAAATGCCAAAGAAAGACAAGTCAAAGAGGTGGCCTTTCCCAACACCAATAATATTGCAGTTTCTTCTATACATACTGTATTTTTACACAATTTTACAACGTTTGTCTAACTAGGCTGAGATCAGTAAAACAAGAAATTGTTCTGAGTAAAAGAGATGATGCAAGCAGAGCGTTGCTTTGGGTGCTACAGGCTAGGTGCCTACAAGCTCTACTGATAGAGCTTTTATCCGATTCTATTAATACGTTATATGTTAAGGTAACATTAGCAAAGCCTGGTTGTGGTAGTGATGAACTGTGTGTGTAGGATTCCCAAAGAAATGCTCAAACCTGAAGGTGCTGAATGAAGGTAAGATTATGGTACCCCATATGCATAGCTCTTTCTGATATTTGTCAGAAATCTTAGACATATACTGTATTAAATACAGATGCAATTAAAATAAAACTCATGGAAATGTAACAGATACTAGAGTCTACTCTGATTGTTCCTTCACTAATCCAAATGTATTTTCTACATACAAAATGAGAGTGTTCGTATAATATAAGTGCCATACAACTGTCAGTCATTCTCCAAAATATTTACCCATTCTCCCGGTATTACGATATCTAGACCAGGCAGTGATATTAGGAACTCTGGAATGTTTTAGGCATTTTCCTTACAGGTGTTGTTATAGAAATTCTGTGAAGGATGGAGATTGTTGCAGGTGTTACTTCAGATTAGGCGACCCGTCAGATTTTGTAACGAAAGTGGCGTTCCGTCACCACCATCTTGCTACACCCCACACTCGTCCACAGTAAGGATACATAAGGCGGCAAGCGGACATCTTGTTACACCCACCGGAGTCTGGCATTTCACAATTATTTTTACCACTTAACGGAGCTTATATACTGAAATACAGTATTTGCAAATACGTCTGACTGTTTTGATGTAAAATTGCAAAATCAGCGGTGTTCTGTCAGATCAGCAAACCTGTGAGATCAGCAGGCTTGTCGCTGCTTTTACAATTCAACATCAAAACAGTCAGACTGATTCAAAAACACTGAATGTCACTATATAAGCTCCATTTAGTGGTAAAAATAATTGGGAAATGCCAGACTCCAGTGGGTGTAACAACATGTCCGCTTACCGCCTTCTCACTGTATCCTTACTGTGGACGAGTGTGGGGCAGGGGCGTAACTATAGGGGCTGCAGCAGTCGCGAGCGCAACCGGGCCCTGTGCTGCAAGGGGCCCATGTGGCCCCCTCTACATATGGCCTGTGGCAGCATAGGCGGTTAGGCACTGGGCGCACGGGTGGCTGGAGGTGGGGGATGACTAGCAGAGCTCCATGCTCGACTACCACACTGGCTGCTCTTTAGTTGTGCATTCCCCACACAACCTGTGTCCTCTGCCGCTCCTCCGGGTCCCCCTCTCCTGCTCCATGCAGTGCTGCTGAGTCTGGTGTCTGTCCTCCCCAGCCAGAGTCCCCCCCCCCCTGAGTCTGGCTCACACTGCACTGCATGCTTCTCCCAGGCAAACAAACTTTAAGCACACAGATGCAGTGCAGCCCTATGAGAGCCGGCTCCCCAAAGGACACCGCAGGCTTGTCTGCCAGCACCCCCCCTCCTCCCGGTCATACACAAATGTTGACAGGTCTTTCTGGGAGATATGTCCCCTAAGGACAGGGACCCCATCTCCCCTGGGGACAGGGCCCAGTTCTCCCTAAAGGACAGGGACCCCATTTCCCTTGGGGCCAAGGACCCCATCTCCTCTGGGGACAGGGACCACTTCTCCCCAGAGGACTCGAAGGGAAGGGCCCTCGGCTGGGGTTCAGGGGGGCCCTTCATGGTTTCTTGCACCGGGGCCCTGAAGGTTCTAGTTACACCACTGGTGTGGGGTATAGCAAGATGGCAGCGATGGAATGTCACTTCTGTTACAAATTCTGATGGGTCGCTTAATCTGATGAAATACAGGCATGAAGTGTAGACACCTACATACTATACCAACTGCAGCTTAACAAACTCTTGTGTCAAAGCATACTGATAAGAACCACAACCACACATTTCTATTGACCCATGGTTATAATCTTAGTAATCTGCAGTAAAGTGGTAGGCATGCTTTGTCAGAATGTGCTGAAGCCTTGCCTGTCTGAATGGCCCAAAATTCTGCTGCCATATGAGGGTTTGGGGCCAGCTGCAGATATGTATACTTTTACATGCCTGCATTTCATAACTGCAGCATTCTTTTTCCTCAAAAGAGCCTCTTTAATGTGATCATAGAGCAAAGTCTTAATATTGAGACCTGACAAGGCAGAAAAGACCTGGGAACTCCAGCAGGGAATGCTCACCAATCGAGGACACAAACTTTATGGAAAATTAGGCCAACAACTGAAATACCAATTTAAGGAAGGCTGGACCCTTAATGTAGTTTACACAAGGAAATTTTTGCTATTGTGGCTATAAACTGAAAATGTAAATCAATGCTATGTTACCTGCTCCCATATTACTTTAGATAGCTCTCTCTTGTTCTGCAGTATAGCCCATATGAACAAAACCTGGATGGGATGTTTGATTATTGGTGTGAGATCCTGAATAAAGAAAAAAATATGTAAAGTTATTCATCTATTACAATTCTGTCATACATCATTTTATGGCAATAATTCAAAATGAGAGCTAGCTATTCAGCTATGCTTTTTGTTCTATTTAATAAACCTGTTATGAGTCTATGAAGATAAAATATTAATCTGGAAAAAAAAACTAAAGAAAAAACATTACTGACCAGTAGTAACTGCTCACAATGACCAGGGTGGAGCTTTGTAAACAGTCAGCACTCAGCAGATGTGAAAAGTAGGCACCCAAATTATGACAACAATGAAAGGTACATAAACCTCCTCACCACCTGATTTAAACCAAATGCAAGCGATTGCAATGCTGTAGTACTCAATTCAAAGTTTAAATCAGGTGTGAGGAGGCGACAATGTGCCCGGTGAGCTTTGACTTCTTCTATGTCGTTTAGGTAGATCTCCACCACTTATAAGGTTGCCTACACCTGATATAAAGTATTGATTAAAATTAAGGTAAGCAAAATGTTCCTCCAGTACCTCAATGAACGGAAATGAGAGCAGATCTTTCTTGAGATTTTGGAAGTACTTTCTAACCTTGTGGAGAGTTTCTGTTACTTCATTCCAGGCGATTGCCTCTTTAACTACCCTTGCAAAAGGCTCTATTAGGCAAATGTCAAAGTCTTTAGCCCCTTTAATGTCTTTGTCCTCCAATGAACTTTCCAATTCGGACTTCACCTGCTGGCTCTGGCTAGAAATGCCAGGTAATTCAGCTGCCACCTGAGGAGTAGAGGCTTCATGTATTGACTCTTTGGCCAATTCATTAATTTGCTACTTCCCTGACAGCTGCTTTTTTGTCTATTGCTACTTCGTCCAAGCGGACTTGATATACTAGCTTACCAGGCAATAAGTTTCCTCCGCAAACCCAGCAACTGTTAGGGCTGGCATCCTGCAATGTTTTGTAGACAGGGAGCAATGATAATGAGAGAATGAGAGGCAAGATCATGTCCTTGATCAACATTGCCTGGTGACTTATTTTGGCCTTTGGAAGGCTCCCTCCATCTTGAGGTCCTTGCAGGGCTGTAGGCCACTTCCTCCAAGCAGACTTGACGTACTAGCTTGTCAGGCAACAACTTTCCACTACAAACTCAGCAACTATTAGGGCTGGTAACCTGTGATGTTTTGTACATGGGGAGCAATTATGAGAGGCGAGATGATGACCTTGATATACATTGCCTGGAATGTCTGTGCCTAGATGGCAACTTATTTTGGCCTTTAAAGGGTCCCCTTCGTCTTGAGGTCCTTGCAGGGCTGTAGATGTTACAACAGCATTAGGACCAGATGCTCTCTTTTTCTCAAAATCTTCACTACTTGCCTAATCCCTTTCTTACAGGCAATGGGTGGTCTGACTGGGCAGCGTTCCCCATAGCGACAATGTAAAGCAGCAGACTGAAATGAAAAACTGCATGACACTGAGATCCTAGCGCAAGCATAGAGAAGGAGCCTGAGATAGGAAGAGGGAAATAATACCTGCAGACAATGACTACATAAGCATCCAGCATGCAAGAGAAGAGAACACCATCATGTGTTACCAAGAAAATGCCTTAAATGGTACCCCTGGCCATCAGTGATGATATCACCTGCTCAAGCATGTTCAGATTGCAGCCTTGGTTCCCAGCCAGAAGTTCCCTTCCTGTCATCCATGCTCAAAGTGTACTTCCACTGCTGCTGCCATCTTGGAAATGGCAAATGCCCACAACACAAATGGGTGCAGGGAAAACACTGACAAACAGAGAAAAGAAGGGAAAAACAAAGGGAAAATGCTGCCACTCACTCCAAAGCTTGTTTAAAGCTTTTTTTGACAGGCCATGCCTCCAAGACCACCAGAATGGGGCTCCAACCATATAGATTATTTAGAGGCAGTACAGGAAGGACTTCCACCCAGGAGAGGCTGAACTTGTCGGGGGCAACAAGCAGTGAGGGATACCTTGCAACTCCAGTCCTGATCAGGCAAGGGCAGAAAAGAGAATGCTGCAAGCCAGTTCTGTTTGATTTATAGCTAACCAGTCTTATCAGATTGTGAGGGCGGAGCCACAACCCCTTGTATGCTGCCATGATGCGCCAGGAAAGGTGACTTACATAAAAAGGATTTAGCTTTCGCCTTTAGCGCTAAACCTGTAAAAGTCCATTTCTCATGGCTTACTTTGGAATTGTCCAACCATTTTTTATTTTTTTTTGCAGATCGTTTAAAGGGGTGATACACAGGGCTGGACTTACCATTGGGCTTGACTGGGCTCAAGCCCATGGGCCCCGCCCAATAGGGGGCCCCGCTGAGATACATAGCCGAGTGTACTCGGCTCGGCTCTGCTCACAGTCACGCCCAGTCCCGCCCTATGATGGACATAACACAGGGACTGGGCATGACTGTGAGCCGAGCCGAGTACACTCGGCTACTCTCGGCTACTCTCGGCTCCGTTTGGGACTGCGAGAGGACCTGAGAGCCGCCGAGATACACAGGACTCTGTATCTCGGTGGCGCCATTTTTAAACTTCAAGACTGCAATGACAAGGCTGCAAATGACAAGGCTACACTGACAAGGCTGCAATGACACTGACAAGGCTGCAGATGGACACTGGACAAGGCTGCATTGATGGGCATTTAAATGTAAGTTTTTTCCTTAAACTTCCCTCCTAAAAGTTTTTTTCCTTAAAATTCCCTCCTAAACTTGGGGTGCGTGTTATACGCGGGCGCGTGTTATACGCCGATAAATACGGTAATGTATAGAAGGTAGGGCCCGAAAGTGACTCAAGCCCAGGGGCCCCCACCACCCTAAGTCCTGCCCTGGTGATACATGCATGTATTTATCACTTATAAGTGCTCTTACCTGAACGTCTGAGTCATCACAGCTGTTCCTCTCTTCTTTGCGGCTTCTTTGATAGCTCAATACCATTTTCCAGACAAAGGTGAGTAAGGAGTCATTGTAAGAGTTTTTGGCAATTTGCAAATTACGAAATACTAGGGTACTAAAATGCTGAGAAAAAAGTTCACTAAGGATTTCACTGCTCAGAAACTTGTGTAGATTTAGACCATTCTCCAGCAAAAGACGCACAAACTTTGGGCGGTCCTTCACTAGTGCAGCAAACATGGCATCTTCCAGGTCAGCTGACTAATAAAAACAAAAGAACAGTACAGCTAAGTATAATTATACAGTCATGTGACTAAATCAGTAGGTATCTGGTCATGTGAGATCCAAAGCAGAAGTTTCTATAATAAAGGCGAATGTTTTGTGGCCTTTGGTAATGTTTAAGGCTTTAAGCGAGTGAGTTGGGAAACTTAAAAAGGGGGACGTATTTTTTGAGGGTAGGTGTACTATAGGTCTAGCCCAAGCATTAACCTGAGACCGAACGAAAAAAATTATTTCCAACTTCCATTAAAAATCATCAGACCAAATCTATGACCACATTTACCTTAGTGTATGACCCATCATGTCAGGAGTCTTCATTTACTAGTTAAGGTGTGATGGCCATTGTACTTATCCATTATCAGCAGTGACAAAAGAGAAAATAATCTAAAATAATGAGTCTGATATAGAAACTGAATTTTCCTACTTTTGCTTTTATGACTTGTCAGCCTGCTGTTGCCCATAACTACTGACAAACAGATATTATCCATATTTAAATGGTGTATGTATGATTTAATTACAGGAAATGTTATCCAAAAAATGCCACAAACATATTGCTCACAATGACAGCATGTGCCATACCTCCCATCGCCGATCATTTGTGAAGATTTCTTCACTAGCAAGATCCAATTGGTTCCACTCTAGCAACAATTTCAGCTGTGCATTCCAATTGTCCTTATCCTGTTCATTAGTGCTGAAAGCTATAATCAAAAGCAATGACAAAGGGTAAACAGTTTGAAACAATGTCATATCAACATTCTTTTAAATATAGATGGTAACCTAGCAGGCCTTTAGTCTCTTGGCTAATGCAACCACCACAAAATTGTAAACTACTACATGTATTGTATAAAGTATAAGGAAGCAGGGTTTGTGGCCAGTGACTTTATAGTTTGCCTGCCAGTGTACAATGGTGTGGTGTTTGCGTTTTTAACCTGTGATATTTGTGAGTACCTTTTCTTAATTAATAAAGAAGTATTTTAGCGTTATTATCCAATGTTGGGTTGCTTTTCTTTCTATTATTCCTGAGGTGAGCTATGCGTCCTTGGGTTTTGGTTGTGTTCCAAAAGGAAAAACATGTGGAAGCATGCAGTGGATCTGGTGGGGATTAATCCCATAAAAAGATCATACATTTCTCCTAAGATGCTGGGATTTTTGGTGGTTTGAAAAGTTGGGAGCACCGAATGTTTGACTTCAAAGCTATATTATGTTTTAGCATTATTACCCTAAGTTGATCTTCTTTTTTTCTTAATATTAAATCTGAGGGGAGCTGTGCCTTCTGGGATATTGGCTGTATTCCAGAAGTAGAAAAACATAGAAACAAAAAAAGGGGTTGGGTTTAACCCTTTTCATAAGCGCATTTGATCTCTAAAACCCAGAGATCATATACATCTGGTACAAAGTTGGCATTTTTGGTGGTTTGGAAAGTTGAGAGCGCCGAATGCTTGATTACAATGCACATGTTTTATACCATGCGTTAGTAGCCCTTTTGGGCTGTTTGTGGACAATTGGTGTGGACCATATTTTTCACATAAATTTTATGAACCATTGTATGAGTTAAAGTGGTTCTAAAGCCCAAACATTCCTTGCATTAAGGTAACAAATGTTTAGGCATCTGTTTTGGCCCTTTACCCCCCTTTTGCTTACCAGAGCCTTCGTTCAATCCAGCGCTGTGCACATCTGCAGCACTGGGAGCCATTAGCTTTTGTTGCTGTTGTAATGGAAATTTGTAAGTTCTATATATAATTGTATTCTATTTTGTATGTATTGCACACTGCCCTCACTGTGCACACGGCACTAATAATGTTTTCAGTACATGTTTACATTCTTTCGAGTCCTGATTAGAATTAGCCTGCCTATGATACGCCCCTTGTTACCATAAACGTACAATTGTAATATTAATGTGATACCTACGTAATCATGTGTATAAAAACCTTCAATTGCGTCATAATAAAGCAGAACGGTTATTTGGAAAGATGCTGAGCGTATCTTTTGTGTCTGTTCCCTACTGCAGTAGTTATTAATTTGGAACCACTAATCAATATGAGGATAGGAGTTGCCTATCTATAAATTTCCATGTCAGGTGGCGAGCCAGCCAGGAGGGGTTAAAAGGTGACCCTGAATATCCGAAACGAGGAGCTTGAGACGATCCGGGAATTTCTGAGAATCAGCCGGCTGAGGTAAGCCTTTTTGCTTACATTTGAGTTATCAGACTTCCTTGATCGGTAAGGCATTTTCGGGACAAAGGGTACCTATCTTACTCCCCTTAATCGAACTGTATTGATTGGTGGTTATATGTTATGTCGTCACTGTCTACTGTCCATCAGAGTGTTATAGATAAGAAAGGGAAGAATAGTGCTGTTCACAGGTATATGTGGTACATCTGCTAGATAAAGTAGTTTAGAGGCAAGAGAGTATAGGCACACATAGAGAAGACTGGCCAGTCATTATGGGCATTAAATTAAGTAAGGGAATGAAGGGTAAGAGACCCTCAAAAATGCCCAGCGCAAGAGGAGCGCTATATATGAACTGAAGGTGCGGTTCCGCCTATACTGAGCCCCTAGATTAATGGTTAAAGTGGACATGGATCCACAATGGGTAACTGGGTTACCACCGAAGTCCACAGGGACTAAGAATCATGCAGAGTACACAGCTAGAGAAACAGCTATCTATGTGAGCAGGATGGATGAAGGGTGACAATTAACACTAGACAGAAAGGGACATTTTCATGTTAAGTTGTGGGATGAATTTGGGGTCAGGCACTACAACTAGTAAAGTCAAGTAACAGAGAAATGAGAGTTAAAACAGAATACTTTATATGTTGTCAGAGAGGGAAGATGGGATGAGCACTATGGCTGCCCGTCTGATCGTAGAAGGTACAGTATGTGAAGTATGGTAGTACAATACATTGGATGTAAAGGATATCAGAACAAAATAAGGAAAGCAGAAATTTAGCAAGGAAGTATTTAAAAGAGTTAAAAGAAAGTGAGAGAATGATATGCATGTGTTGTGTACAAATGGGAAAAATGTAAGCGATTTTAGAGAGATATTTGTGTATGTGTGTGAATGCTGGAACCTGTAGTTCTATTGCTTGTGTGTGTCAGATGTGACCCCCTCCTTTGTGCTCTCCTGAAAGAATGTAGCTGGGATGAGAGGTCGGTGATAAGCTGGAAGGACACCATGCCAATTTCAGTTTTTTAGACAAAACATTTATAACTTTATGTGCCGGGTTAACGAATCTAATGATAAACAATGTGATCACAATTATTTTTTAATCTGTTTTCCAAACATAGTAAAATGAAGGTTACATTTAACCGTGTATTACACAAATTGAATATCCTTTGATAGTGGAAATAATAATAGTAATATGTCCCCCTTTAACCACTTCAGCCCCGGACCAATTGGCAGCCAAAGGACCAGGCCCCTTTTTGCAATTCGGCACTGCGTCGCTTTAACTAACAATTGCGCGGTCATGCGACGTGGCTCCAAAACAAAATTGGCGTCCTTTTTTTCCCACAAATAGAGCTTTCTTTGGTGGTATTTGATCGCCCCTGCGGTTTTTATTTTTTGCGCTATAAACAAAAAAGAGCGACAATTTTGAAAAAAAAAAAAAAAAACGCAATATTTTTTACTTTTTGCTATAATAAATATCCCCAAAAAATATATAAAAAAAAAACATTTTTTTTCCTCAGTTTAGGCCGATACGTATTCTTCTACATATTTTTGGTAAAAAAAAAAAAAAAAACAAATCGCAATTAGCGATTATTGATTAGTTTGCGCAAAAGTTATAGCGTTTACAAAATAGGGGATAGTTTTATAGCATTTTTATTAATATTTTTTTTTTTATTAGTAATGGCGGCGATCAGCGATTTTTATTGTGACTGCGACATTTTGGCGGACACATCGGACATTTTTGACACATTTTTGGGACATTTGTCATTTATACAGAAATCAGTGCTATTTAAATAGCACTGATTCCTATGTAAATGACAGTTGTAGTTAGGGGGTGAACCACAAGGGGGCGGGGAGGAGTCAGTGTGACGTGATGTGTTGTGTTTTACTGTAGGGGGGCGTGGCTGTACGTCTGACGTCATTGATCGGCGTTCCCGATGACAGGGAACCGCCGATCACTGACAGTCAGTGTAGGAAGCGCGGGGAGAGGTTTGTTTACATAGACCTCTCCCCGTTCTTCCGCTCCGTAACCCGATCGCGGGATACCAGCGGCGATCGGGTCCGCTGGTCCCGCGGCCGGGGTCACGGAGCTCCCGACCGGGTCGCGAGCGCGCCGCTAGCGGCGCGCGCGCGACCCACGGGCAGGCACATGCACGATCACGTACAGGTACGTGATTCTGCCTGCCCGTGCCATTCTGCTGACGTATATATGCAGTGGCCGGTCGGGAAGCGGTTAAGGAACGTTATCTGTGGATATACATTAGGGTGTGATATTGATATTATCATTTGAGTATCAATTTCTAATACGAGTTTAACAATTTTATTAATAATATAGATAGATATATTGAAACTGGTTTAGACAACCTTTGGTTGGAAATGAAATCCAGTTTAATGGGGAATTTATAAAAATGGGAATAGTTTAGATTAAGATAACAATTTTGTAATTTTACATTTATTGAGTGGAAAGAAAAAAGATAAAGATGAGGTTGTTAATTGGAATATAGCTGCCATAATGTTTAACAAAGCCAAGATGGATGGGATACATAAGAAGTTTTTCTACAAAAATTAAATCTAAAAGTCTGATAATAAATTGATGTGCGGTCCATGGTGTGAGAGTAATAATAAATAAAATGTAAATATGACAGACCCATCACATCAAGTCCACACACCCTGTTAGGATAGATCCCACCTGCAGCCAGTTGTTTTATAGTTTTTGATGTGGCTGAGCGCTTTCTGTTTGTTTTTTTTTTTATTTATTTTTATTTTTGAATCCAGAGCATTGATTGTGATATGATGTGCCCCTTTTCCTTGTAAGTGCCGTGGGTATAAGCAGAAGAATATTTTGGATTTACGGACATCTCTCCATGACTGCAGGGTATTGTTATCATTTATTATAATATTGCCAGGAAAAAGTTGTCTTTTTGAAACATGAAACTGGAGTTCTTACACAAACAGCGTGATAGAAAACAAACCATTGTAATATATTTATGCAAGCTGGACCCAGTAGTGAAGGGTTCACCCCGATATATCAGAGCTGTACCCTTATGCAAAGGTGCTATTAGACAAAGTTAGAGATTATTTTGGTCAAATATTCAATTTTTAATGGTCCGACATTCTGCACAGCAAATATACAGCTAACTAAATGTTTGTCTAATGAAAGGTTTAAAATATGAGTTTGTTTATGTACAAATCCAACAATGAAAAATGCGTACATTTTAATCCAGCCACCTTATTGCCCCTATTGGAGGAGGCTGTAGACGAGGGAGACCACATGTGTTAAATTGATGACGTAGGAATCAGCTGCTGTGAGCCCAGTGCAGGACACACTCCCTGAAGACCCAGATATTTAATATTTTGTAGAGTTATTCCCGGTTTTATACTGAGTATGCAGTTTTTCACCCAGAAGGATACTCTGTATATAGAGTCATTGGATCCTTTTTCCCCAGCTCAAGAAGCAGAGCTCCAAGTTTTAGCAAAGCCTGTGAGCTATAAAAAAAGAGTGTATATTTATATAGATAGTAGAGAATTAGAGAGCTTTTGGTTCCATTTGAAGGGCCAGAAGTTTGTTTTTACTTCGGCAGGTAAACCAATCAAGCATGCTAAGTTAACTTGATCGGCTGTTTTCAGCCTTCCAGGTTCTTGCTGAGGTAGCCATACTAACATTAAAACTCACACATGGAAGCAGACCGACTAAGGATGCTGCATTTACAGCCCCGGACACTTGCTGGGTCTGTACAACTCACAGATTCCACCCTAGTTCTGGCCCAGTATAGCTGGGATTAATAATTCAACTTTAAGGACCCCAGAACGAGAAGAACAAGTGGTCCACAGTGGGCAACTTCTTATGAAACAGGACATTGGAAAAGGTAATCCTTTATGTCTGCCAGCCACTCTTTTCCCTCCAGCTTGACACATGGACCGTGTCATCAGTCACAAGCAGCTATGGCTGCCATAGTAAATGAGCGTGGGATAGAGCCAGGGTTCACCACAGTTGTTTTTATAACACACCACTTCTTGTTTTACCTGTTACCAAAGGTGTTACCAAAAGCTGAACATCCCTTCCAGAGATTACAAAAAGATATATCCAGATGCCCAAGTCAGGATCTTATGAGTATGCATTTTGTCTGTATGGACATGTTTTCTGGATGTCCAGTGGCCAATGCTACTGCAAAGGCCACAGTAAAAAGTGTTATCAGAAGTAGCTTGTAAGTACAGAGAGTAACGGAGGAAATCATTTTTATAGGAGAGTCCTTACTAGAAGTTTTGAGGTTTTATTTTTACACTCCCTACTGTCTACAATGTAGCGGACAAAGTAGAGTAAGAAACTAGAAAACTTTTGCCAGAGTGTTTTCTTATAATTTTTCAAGCCCCTAAGGGGATGTTGGACTCTCTCCCTATGGGATTTGGTTTGGGAGTGTGTTACTCGCTTGCTTATATTTTGTCTCAGCTGCAGCTGAAGTCCTCCATTCGGATCTCACAGAGAATGTTGCTGATCTTTTAAAGGTTTTTGACAAACTCATTTATGTGTTTTCTCCCCAATTCCAGATCCTAAAAGTTTGGAAGGATCTAAAACTAAAGCCAGGTGACTTGTGGATTGTTAAGAGACATTTATATATAAGGAAATGTTTGGAGACTCAATACAGAATCTATTTCATGTACAGTTTTGCAAAACTTGAAGGAAAAGTCACCTGGATCCACACCAGACACTGCAAAAATGACTAAATTAAAGAAATATCTGAGTTTGATTTGTTTCCCTTCTGCAATTACAGTCTAGGGTACTTATTGATTCAATTACTTTAATTGTAAGGGATATATATATATATTTGAATATTTATGTAGAATTGTCTGTGTTTACATATGCTGATAAGTCAGCATACCAACAATTAAGCTAGAAGGCCATTCTGGCCACAGGAGTGTACAGATAGTACTCTGTAAATATGTCTCATTAATCATTTGTTTTTCACAATGAAAAGTCATATTGTAATGAAAAAAGTTGCTCAGCTATTATTTTCTCCACAATGGAGTTTTTGCCTCTTTGGCCAGGACTACCTCCACCTAAGCGTGTGGAGGTTCCAGGTTAAAGGTGATAGCAGGTATGGTTAGTGATCAAAATATTGATCAAAAGAGAGGAGAATGTAATGGAAATTTGTAAGTTCTATATATAATTGTATTCTATTTTGCATGTATTGCACACTGCCCTCACTGTGCACACGACACTAATAATGTTTTCAGTACATGTTTACATTCTTTCGAGTCCTGATTAGAATTAGCCTGCCTATGATACGCCCCTTGTTACCATAAACGTACAATTGTAATATTAATGTGATACCTACATAATCATGTGTATAAAAACCTTCAATTGCGTCATAATAAAGCAGAACGGTTATTTGGAAAGATGCTGAGCGTATCTTTTGTGTCTGTTTCCTACTGCAGTCGTTATTATTAATTTGGAACCACTAATCAATATGAGAATAGGAGTTGCCTATCTATAAATTTCCATGTCACTGTCAATCAAAGCCAGTGGCGAGAGAGCAGGGGTGGGGCCGAGTCCCACTGTCTGTGTCAATGGAAGCAACAGCAGGGCTCAGGAGACAGAGAGGAGGGGCCAGGGCTCTGGCGGGGATCCGAGAAAAGGAGGATTCTGGCTGCTCTGTGCAGTTCCATTGCACAGAGCAGGTAAGTATAGAGATGTATGTTATTTTTTTTTCCTTTATAATCACTTTAGCTTTTGATTGTACCGTATATACTCGAGTATAGGCCGTCCCAAGTATAAGCCGAGGCCCCTAATTCACCACAAAAAAATGGGAAAAATGCATTGACCCGTGTATAAGCCGAGGGTACAAAATGCAGCAGCTACTGTAAGTGGAAAAGAGGGTCAGCAAGGCCCATCTGCAGCTGCCTGTCCCCTGTACAGACCCCCCCGTGTCCCCATTGCAGCCTACCTGTGCCGAACTGCGGGTCCTGTGCCATCCTTCCTGTGCCATCTGTCCTTGTGCCCTCCGTCCTGTGCCTTCCATCCTGTGCCCTCCATCCTGTGCCCTCTGCCATCTGTCATCGGTCATCGGTCTTCGGTCTTCGCTCTGTCCCCCCACAGCGTGTACGGCGCCATTGTAAAATTAAAAAGCCGCGCCTCCTCCTCCTCCTCCTCGTCCGTGATAGGAGGAACGCTGTTTTCCCAGCAGTCAGTGTGCAGTGTTCCGCCTATCACGGACATTCTCTCATCCTCGTCCATGAGATGAGAATGACAGGACATCCGTGATAGGCGGAACACTGTACTGCTGGGAAAATTAGTGTCCGCCTATCACGGACGGGTGGGAGGAGGCGGCGCGGCTTTTGAAAACTGCCGTCTGTCTGCATGACACGCTGTTCATGTAGGCAGACGGCGGTGACTCGAATATAAGCCGAGGGGTGACTTTCAGCCCTAAAAAATGGGCTGAAAATCTCGGCTTATATTCGAGTATATACGGTACTTTATGTTTGTGTAACCACCAAATTTTTTATATTATTTTTATTGACGTAAACACAGCAGAAATATATCTTGTTGTATACAGGTATATACAGGTATATTCAGTTTTGGGGGTTATTTACTAAAGGCAAATCCACTTTGCACTACAAGTGCACTGCAAGTGCACTTGGAAGTAAAGTCGCTATAGATCTGAGGGGGACATGCAAGGAAAATATAAAACAGCATTTTAGCCTGCACATGATTGGATGATAAAATCAGCAAAGCTTCACCTCATTTCAGAGCTTCCCCTCATATCTACAGCGACTTCACTTACAAGAGCACTTCCAAGTGCACTTGTAGTGCTAAGTGGATTTGCCTTTAGTAAGTCAACCCCATTGTTTTAATAATGCAGGTGAACAACAGTCAAAAAAGCCAACACATTTCAATGGGACTTTGAAGGGGAACTAAGAGAAAACTATAAGAGCAGATGCACTTATAATTAAAGGTGGCAGCACATTTTTTAATGTAAAAGCCATAGTTCTACTTTAACACAATAGCACTGATAAGGGAAAGTGAATTTTTTTCTCCTGTTTTAGGTAGAGTAGTAGACCATTAAGTGCCAATAGCATACTGTAAGTCATAGTATTGCCCACTTACCTTTGTATAGAGCATAACAAATAGCGTTGCTTACTATTTCATCACCAGCCTGCTCAATCTTAATTACAGTCAGAAGATGAAGGTGTTCCATTATTTCTTTAATCTGCAAAGGTACAGCATTAATCCATACCACATGTCTTTATTTTTGAATCATACAGTAGTGGGTAAGTTGCTTGATTGTTTCCCACTGTTGCATTCAGAAAAATAAATGTTCAGATTTCCACTTTCAATGATTACTTTGTTTGAATGGCATAATGCAAAGTATAATTATAAGCCAATATTAGTTTTCAGCAATTCAGTGTAGTAATCTAATAAAAACAAATAAAAATACATTGTGGGGCTATTGTGCAATTTTGTTAATTGCACTGTATTTGTTAATTAATAGAAATGACCCTCTCTTAAAATGCGATGTAAAATATAAACCTAATTGACAGTTTTTTTTTATCTTCTATTATGTGTGAACATGTGTCAGGTAATACTTTCTGTTTTAATAGTTATGGGTTTTTCAGCAGAAAAATATCATAAAGAGTTACAAAATAGAAAACCAACTATAATATCATTGGTCTAAATCCAACGCATTCTGAGAAAATTGTTAGGAAAACTGGTACAGATATACCATAAGTGTGTATATGGATTCATCAAAAGAGGTGTAACCATAAACTACACAATATGCAGCAGTATTGATAAGTAAAAAAAAAAGAAAAAGAGGAAAAGAAGAGAAGAAAAGAGAAGCTTTCCGTCGATTGCGTAACCTGCTGCCGTTAAACATCCGGTACTTGCCAGGGCTTCCATACCTTATCAAAAAGTGTTTGTTTATCCTGTAGGACGCTCACAATTTTTTTCATTAAAGTGGTGTTGCCACCAAAAAAAAAAAATTGTCTTAAAAATCATAAAAAAAATTAAAAAAAATAATTGGAAAAAAAAATGTTTTTACTCACCTCTAAATGCCTGTTGCTAGGGGGTCCCTCGTAGTCTGCCACCTTCAGTGCCCGGGCAATGACGTCACTTCCCCTAGGCACCGCACAGTCATCTGGGACCTGTCACGTGTCCCAGATGAGTGAGCGTCGAATCACTGCGCACGGCGCCGCTCGCGCATGCGCAGTGGGTGCCCGGCTGTGAAGCCACAGTATATGTGAGGGGGGTAGCTTAATTAGGATAACGACACCTGTTGCCAGGCGAAAGAATATTGGTCAGGTAATACTTTCATCTGTCAAATCTTTTGTCCATGGCTGTAGTACAGTGGTGGGGTATGTTTTTATGAGGGGTAGTTTCTCTATACCCAGGTACTTTTTTTGTTTGTAATAAACTGACTTCTAGAGGGATGTAGTTCTACTGTTTTTTATAGGTAACTTTGTTTTTTTTTTTGTTTTGATTTGGTATTGGTTGTTGGTCCGTGGCAGTCTCTGAAGCAGTATATATAATTTTTCCCTTTTAAATGTAATTGTTGTTAAAAAGCAATCCTTTTATGATATAATTCAGTCGGCAGTATTATGCGTATTCACTAATGATCCATAATGAAGTCTACTGGCTAGCAAAATACCTGCATTTGACTATTCTTTAACTGTTCTCAACTCCAGTTCAATAAGCACAGATGATACACTTAATGGTAAAAGTGGACAAAAGCTAAATGCATGCTAAAAAAATATATAATTAGTAATGGCTATTTAGTTCTACACTAATAGCATGGGGATGATAAAAACATATGACCATTGCAGAAATGGGGTACTGGTTTGGAGTACTATATATAGTAAAATGGAATTTTAGACACTTATTAGAGTGGTGTGTCTGTCTTTTAAAAGCTTCATGTGCCACCTTAATAGAGGAAGTATGCGTACTATAACAAGAACACAAGCAGCATCTGTCTGACCACTAAAACCTTAATTACATATTCATCCATTTATATAACAGTGATTATTAAAAGAACTCCATGTGCACAGTTTTTTTTCTGGAAGCTGTAGTACAGCTTTTAGCCAGTTCAGGAGAAAAAAAAACAACTGAGGATATTGGGAGATAATATATGGGAGGTACATCTGACCTATCACAAATGACCATTCTCATTATGTTTTCCAGAAGCAGTATGAAAGGACAGATAATTAACAGGATAAAACTTTGGTCAGACATCAATGTAAATTGGACTTTCTAGTTTAAACCTTCAGATTCTCCATTGATTTCAACTTAAATAAGATAATAAAAAAAAATAATATCACCTCCTGCCCAACATCCCTTGATTGACAAATCGAATGTGCGAGGTGGAAAATTGTTGGCCGAACAGCAGGTGCATCAAATCAGAGGCAGCCGTTGTACAGGTATCTTTACAGCCACCCGAAAGACAACTGAAGCGGGAGATTTATCCATCCACGCTGTATAGGGTGTATGTGGGAATTGGTTTGTCTTCTTCGTTCAGCCAGCAGGCTGAACAATAATAATCTATCAGTGTTTGGCCAGCTTTAGGCCAGATTCACACTGTTGCACTGTGGAAACTTGCATTACCGCAACACATGCCAACATACATTTAGACATGCAACATTACATGCAATAACACATCAAATACATGTAAATGGACCTTTGAGCATGCTGTTCAATGCCAGAGACAATATAATATTGTTTCCTTTTTTTCTTGAAGAATTATATACTCCTGTCTTTATGAATGCATTGAAAAAAGTTTAATAAGTCAGAGACAAAAGTGGAGGTGGATGATGTACACAATGTACTCTATAAGGTACAGTATTACATACCTAGGCTTTTCTATACCTTTCTTATATAATATTACCTGAGCAGACCTTTTGTAAGTCCATTGAGAAATGTTCAAAAGCCAAGGGTTTTTATGGGTATCTTATGGAGTGGGTCTTATTGGAAAGCCTGGAACTGACTGTATAACCCTCATCGTCATTAACAAAATATTTTTGTGAATAAAATGTATGGGTATATTTTCTAAGGCATATATATATATATATTTAATTAAGGTAAACTTAGCTGGTGTACGAGTTTTAAATTATAGGGCCTGAGAATGTTTGCTGAATGTCACATTCACTGCTTTATAAATACTCCCCTTAGTTTTATGTACATTTCATTCAGTGATTTAATATTGGAACATTTAAAAATTTGATAGACTATGACAAACCTGAGGAAGTACCCAATGGTCAATATCTACATACTGTATATTGCTTAACATACATTCTATACTAAACAAAAGAGTAAGTAAATTAAGCTATAGACAATTCAAAAATGTAAAATTTGCATTTTATCTCTAATTAATTTGGAAGTGGAATTATACTCTGACCTCACAAAATATTGCCCAGAGCAACGAACTGACTTATCTGCTTTAGAAATATAACATGGGGTCCATGAGGCCCCATGAGGTCCAGGTACAGCCTGGGCCTAGCATTCAAGGGGCTTCATTATTTTTACATCTTAGACAAAGCCATGTTTACTTAAAAAATATTCCAGTATATACTGATAAAATGCATACCAGTCCTTTTAAGCATAAAATGATGCTCATTGGAGCACATAGTATTGCTGGATCACAAAGCACCTGAACAGATACAACTCGCAATCTGATTTTTATCTTTAGTAAAAAATAAATTGTAAGATACTGTACCCATCGTATCCACGTCTCCATCTCCTCTTCTGCCAATCGAGATATAGTGCGAGGCAAGAATCGGACTAGCCTCTCTTTAATGACAGATGATGCTAAAGTAGTGCCCTCGGTTTCCACTAAGCTGGCAATGACATCAGCAGTCTGCCCGGATCCCTCCACCACTACACATGGGATTTTACTCTTGATTGCTGTATTTATTGCCTACTTGAAAGCAAGAAGGAATTAGGCAGAGACGAGCCAGCTCTCAATGGAGTTCTATTATAAAATATGTTAAAATCCTTTGAGATTGAAAAATATATATACATCACAAGACAGTGCCTGTGGTGTAGCAATAAAAAGCAGCACAGTACATAGCCTTCAGTTAGAGTAAATTAAAGTAAGGCTTAATTTACACGGGATGTTTTAAAACCTCTCCTTTGCATTCCGTGTTTAGCCGCGTTTGCATTTAGAAATGTTTTTATATTTTTTTTTGCAAATAGTCAAAAATGTATCTCCATTAAAAACGCCTGTAAATGAAATGCGGCTAAACGTGAGTTACCGCGTTTACACATGTTTACAAGCTGTTATAGGCATTTGACATTTCAAATTTGATTTCCAAAATATGCTTAAACTCAACTGCCTAGAAAGAACTATAAGGCTGCATTCACACCTGAGCGTTTTGTAGCCTGAAGCCTGAAGCTACAAAACGCTAAAAATACATTATTCTCTATAGAGATGGTTCACATCTCCACTCCAAAACGCCTGAAGCCCTACGCCTGAAGCTCAAACAAGTTCCGGACCCTTTTTTGTCGCTCGAATCAGGCAGATTTGGGCGTTTTTCTTCTTTTTACATTGGTGACCTTTTGCTGTGTAAGAAAATTGCGGCAAAACGCAGTAAAAAAACTATGCGAATTGCGGTAAAAAACGCAGCAAAAAAACACTGCAATTCGCGCGATTTTCTGCCTGAAAACGCTACGCTCAGGTGTGAATGCAGCCTAAACGACCCTGTGGTACATGTACTGATAAGATAACATAGAGGAGAGTTAAGGGGCAGCTGAAAAAAATGCCCATCTGTTCCTAAACATTTGTTTACCAGCAGCAGTGTACATGAGGCCTAAACCTGTGACAATTGGGGTATAGGTTCATGGCTTCTCTGCTATACAAGCCGGGCCTTGCTCTCAGGAGGGCCTCAGCTAGCCTAACTGAAGCTGGTAAAGGGTATGAGACTTCCAGCTGCTCCTTCTCTCTTCCTTTCTTCCTTTCTCCCTCCTCGTCTTCCTTCTGCCCACGGTTCCCCTCCAGGCGACTGGACTCTGCTCCCTGACTGCCAGGCTTCTGACTATTTATGGGACTGTTCCCCCCACCTACAGAGCCTTGCCTCCTCCAGGATAGGTGGGAACTCCATCAATATTCAGGCTGCAGCCTCTGTTCCTCCGCCCTCTAAGTTCTAGAACTTTCCATTGAGTTATAGAAGCCAGAGGGAAGTAACAAATTGAACCCCTGCTCTTCTGCCTACAGAGGAGCCAAACTAAATGTACCTACACTAAGTAACACAGAGGGTGCAACATTGACAACCAGACATCTTGCATTTGGGGCTGGTTCACACCACAAAAATGCAGTTCGTATGTGTTCTGGATGCATTGCTGCATATGAGTTTTTGATGTGCTCCGTATGTTTTTTCCTCCTTGTTTTTTCTTGAAATGAAAAGCCTCATTGACATCTGGTAATTTGGGGTTGCATGCAAATTGCACAGACAAAACGTGCCACGCGGTTTTCTGTGACTGCCATGCAATTCTGGCACGTGACAATTGTGGCAAAACCATACCGCATTTGAGGTGCCTTTAAAAATGAATGGCAACCATAATCTGTACATGTTGCACGTTTTGCTAAAATGACGATTTGGAATCACAGGAAGAATAGTGGAGATTCCGTCCACGATTCCAAATCATCAGATGTGAACGGGGCCTTAAAAAGCAAAGAATAATAATGGTAGTCTTCTAGTTTTCTTTAGGCTAGGTTCACACTGTCTTCGGCTGTGGCTTGCAGCAAGGGTCTGGTGTGTCCCTGTTCTCCGTTTCAGGGATAAATCGGGGCTTAATTTCTGCCTGAATTCGGACATAAAAAAACAGAGCCAAAGATGCACAGGACCCCTGTGCAATGGGCTCCGCAGCCTCCCCAGGGATGTGTGAACCAGCTACATTGAGAGACGGTCACAGTCTCCTGTCATGCGAACTGGATGCGGGGAAATCCGCAGCCAATTCGCATCAGTGTGAACCCAGTCTCAGTTGTATTTTGTTTAATTTTACCTAGCTTGCATGTTATGTTAAAGCGGTTCTACACCCATTTCATTTAGTAAATCTCTTTGCCTTCCAAATCAGGCAAAGAGTACTAAATGAAATGTTTTTTTTTTTTTTTTTTTTTTACTTACCTTGTAATTGAAGACTTCCGGTCTTCTCCCTCTGCGGCGGCGGGCGGGGTCTTGCGTCGATCGTCGTCACGCCGCACTGTCTCCTGGGATCTGGTGTCATTGATCCCAGGAGCCAGTGCGGGCATCTTCCGAAATCTCGCGAGATTTCGGCCACATCTTCCGAAATCTCCCGAGATTTCGGCCGCATCTGCCGAAATCTCGTGAGATCTCGGCAGATGAGCCGTTACTGCGCACGCGCGAGTAACGGCAGTGCATGGTGGGCCATCTAAAGTCCCTGTGGGTGTTTCACATGCCCACAGGCAAGATGGCCCCCAGCACTAAAGAAGAAGACGAGGAACTTCATCGGACGAAAACCGGCGGCGATCGAGATGGAAGATGGAACAGGTGAGTCCCCTAATAAAGGTAAGCACACTTTATATTACATCCTTAAAAAAAAAATTTTTTTTCAGAGTGCAGAACCGCTTTAAAGCCCAACTGCAATTTCAGTTTAAATCATCTGAATATATTGCAGGTGTAGCAAAACAATGGGTGTGTAAAAGCTTACAGTTTGATTTCTTTAGAACGCTGCCTCAATCTAAATTGAAATGCCTGTTCCTTGCCAGAAGAACCCTTGCTCTCTATGTGGAAGCAGTGATCTCTCTGAGGAGGTCTGATGTGCCCCCCACTGAGTAAGACCTAAAGCTCTGCATTCAGCAATGTTTATGTCGATTGGAAAGTCCTGGCTTTAACTCAGCAGGAGGGTATGTTAGACCTTTGTGGAGAGACCACTGCTTCCCCACAAAGAACAAGAGACCTTCTATACAGTATCATGAAAATTCTATTGAGTATTAACATCATGCTTTATTCTTACATGGATTAACTAGAACTGATGTCTACAGTTCTACAGTTCTACTTTACATAGTGCAGACTCTTTGTACACAAGATAGAGAAGAGAAAGGTTCAATATAACAGTCAGGAAACTAGCACTTTCTGAAGAAGTCAATAACGACAGCATCCTTGTTTCTTTCATAACAGATTTCCTTTAAACGTAATATCTCTCATTGAACATGCTGAAAGTGTACATGCATGCTGTCTCGCAAAATCATTATTCCCCTAGACAGTGTTGGACTGGGCCCCATAGCAGTTGCATGGTTTGCTATAGCCTTAAATTGTTAAAGTGTTACTAAACCCAGGACCCTGCATTTACTATATCTGGTCTCCCACAGTACACAGAGCATGGAAATGCAATTACTTTAGTAAATATAAACTGCTTAATACCTTTTATAATCAGCAGTATATAGCAGTCTTGTGAGCTTGTAGGAGGAGTTTTCATCCCCTCTGACTGTCCTATGAGACTGCATCACCCCTGACCCTCTATCTAGACAGTGCTGATTGGCCCTGTGACAAGAAAAAAACTTGCTAACAGTACACACCAAACTGAGCATGTGCAGAGTGACCCCAAAGGCTCTGTCTTACCAGGAGGTGGATTGGGGACAGTGGATGAAGGGGAAGATAAGAGAAGACAGGATCAACAGCCTTTTTACACAATGTGGAGAATTAACCCCTTAGGTTCCACAGTGAGTATATCAAGCATGCGTTACTGCATATACAGACTGATTTTACTGTTGTAGGTTTAGTAACACCTACCATATTTGCATAGAATATGCATATTTTACAACATCTTTAGAGCACAATTCCACACAAATAAGCCTCTAAACCCAACCCATCCAAACAATGCTCCAAGTTTTTGTTTTTTTTAACAAAAAGAACAATGCTCCAAGTTGACCCCGAGGCTGTCTTTTTAGAATCAGGCCATGTAGTGGGGATGCGTAGCATATAGAACGAAAGGCCTGCATGACTGGGGGGGGCAGGGCAGGCTGTAGTTGGGCAGATTTTAAAATGCAATAATGTAATATTTATACTAAGGGTCAACAGCTATTGGTACAGAGCGAGGTGTGGCAGGGTGGAGCAGGTCAGGTCTGGGTGGAGTCAAAAGAAGGGGTAGGCAGTGTAATAGGAGTCTTGGGGTCAGTTGGAGATAGGCAGAACGAGAGAATTTAGGTGAGCTTACATTTTGGACAATTAGAAGCTAGGTTAGCTTAATTTTAGGCAGTTAGACCAGTTTCTCTGACATGGCTGATATTGAGGGCTTATTTGCCCAGCTGAGGGCGGCTGCGGCTGTTAATGGGCCACAGTGGTTAGAGAGGCAGCTCTCAGTTTTAGTCCAGGGGTCGGGGCAGGTTCATGCTTCTCCTGCCCCCCGACCAACACGCGCTAGGAGGTCTCACCCTCCGGAGCGCCTTAGCCCTGAATTGACCCCCAGGGTCTGCCGCCGCACTAGGAGCCCCGGCAGACGGGACCCTTCAGCACCCAAGGCCAAGAGAAAGACTACCTCTGCGGCCTGCGGGGCTGGGAGGAATCCTCTACTAAGGCGGGACCCCGGCGGGAGCTCTGCTAATACAGTTAGCTCCCGCCTCACTTCTACCATAATGCAGGACGTGACGGCCGCAGGGCAGGGGGGGGGGCCCAACCCCCCTCCCGCTCGCGAGGCTCGGCGTGGGAGAGCAGTGGCAGTGGCAGCGGGTGCGGGCCTGTCCCCTGGTGCGGCCGGGACCCCCATGGACAGAAGGAGAGGGACCCGGCGCCAAGCTTCAGTATCACCGCCCCCTGTGCAGGAGAGGAGAGCGGCGTCTGTGTCCAGGCAGAGCGTACAGCGGGGGAGGAGCCGTGACGCGGGACGGTCGGGCCGTCGAGCGGCCGATGACGTCACCAGCGGGCGCCCTGTCGGGGGCGGCTCCAACGATCCTTCCCCGGGCATGGCGCAAGGCACGATGGACGACCGATCGGAGGGTGAGCTCACAGCGTCTGAAGAAGAGGAGAGGACGCCGTCCGAGGAGGCTGCCGGGGAAGAGTGGAGGAGACAGCAGGGAGCGGGAGATGCGGCTGTGCGGCTTCAGGCTCCGGGACAGCCTGGTAAGTACAGTATGTCTTCATCTGAAAATGTCATGTCTTTATCTGTGCCTGTGCCTGTGCGTCCAGCGTTCTTGACTGCTACTTCCCCATCTGTGCCTGTGTCTGCTCATGCTATTGATTTGCCTGCTGTTTTCTCCTCTCCCTGTGCCCCCTCTGCTGTGGCACCTCCCCCTGTGTTGTCTCCCACCTTTGTCCCCTATCCTGGGCACCTGTCACAGGGTCTGTCTTCAGGGGTAATTGAAGGGGGCGGTGACGGGGGTGTTGCATTGGCTGGAGGCGATGTGGTCCCGGCTGCGGGACAGGAGGGGGTGGTGGAACGTCTGTTGCAGACCTGGTTGGCGGGGTGTAAGGATTTGCTGACGGGCACACTAGGGGGTTCGACTGCGGCTGGGGTTTCGCCAGTGGCAGCATGGACGTCAGCGGGGGACAACAGACCGCCCGTCGCGGGAAGTTTACAGGTGGTGGGTGCCCCGGTGTCATCGGCGGTGTCAGCCCCGGTGATGGTTCCTGGCGTGCGTACGGAGCAGACTGCGATGGATCCCAAGCCGTTGGAAGGTCCTGCGGACGGAGTGAGGTTGGCCGACTCTGCAAAGGGGGAGGTGTATGTTTGCTTTGAGGGCCCATTGGGTGCCCATTTAAAAGCTGAGGTGAAGGACAGGATTTGGAGAGGGGAATACGTAGAGCTTTTTGCTCTTTTGCCTATTGAAAAGTTTAACCTTGACAAGGTTAAACTGGACGACAGCAAGAGGGAAGAGGAAGAAAAGCGTCGGTATCGCTTGATTCCACGGACTTTCGGTAACTGGCTTCAGGCATTCAGCATTCTGGCCAGTGTAATTGGGGAGAAGACGCCGGAGTGCTGTTCGGCGTTTTTCTGTTATTTGGACTCTATTAGTGAGGCCCAAAGGGTTTATGGGGGCGTAGCGTGGCTACGCTATGACGAACAATTTCGTCAGCGCAAGGCGGTGAGGCCCTCCCTGAGATGGGACCACAAAGATATAGGTTTGTGGATGAAATTGATGACTCAGGCGAGAACATTTTCGCAGCCCTTTCAGGGGGGGGCCGGGGGTGCCAGCGCCCCATCATCATCGGCCGCAAACCGTAAGGGGTACTGCTGGCGTTTCAACGATAGCACCTGCAAATTTGGGGGTTCGTGTCGGTTTCGTCACGAATGCTCCGGATGCGGAGGTTCCCACCCATTGGCAAGGTGCTTCAAGCAAAGCAAAGCGAAGCCGGCCGACGCTGGAAAGAGGGAGAACACCGGTGAAGGTGGAAAAAATGGTCCCCTTCCTCAATAGGTATCCCGATAGGACTGCGGCGCAGTTTCTTTTCCGGGGGTTCACTGAGGGTTTTGTTATTCCGTGCACATTATCCACCGTTCCGGCGGTGGGGGAAAACTTGCGTTCGGCAAAAATGCATTCGGCGGTGGTTTCGGCCAAGTTGTCCAAGGAAGTGTCCATGGGCAGGATGGCGGGGCCGTTTTCTTTCCCTCCTCTGGCTGATTTGGTGGTTTCGCCGCTGGGGGTGGTCCCCAAGAAGGAACCTAACAAATTCAGACTGATACACCACCTGTCTCATCCTCGGGGTGGTTCGGTCAATGACGCTATTGACCCACGGTTGTGTGCGGTGTCTTACGCCTCGTTTGATGATGCCATTAAATGGGTGCGGAAGTTTGGGAAGGGTGCGTTGTTGGCGAAAACTGACATTGAGTCGGCTTTTCGCTTACTGCCCGTTCACCCGCTGAGTTTTAGGTTCTTGGGTTGCGTTTGGGAGGGACAGTATTTCGTGGACCGCTGCTTGCCCATGGGTTGCGCCATTTCTTGTTCGTTTTTTGAGATTTCCAGTTCCTTTTTGGACTGGGTGGTACGGGAGGTTTCTGGGTGGCAATCCGTCGTCCACTATTTGGACGATTTTTTGGTGATAGGTCCTCCCGGGGCCCGGATTTGCCAGATTCTGTTGTCTACGGTGCAACATGTGTTCCAGCTTTTTGGGGTGCCATTGGCTCCTGAAAAGACAGAGGGTCCTCTTGAGGAATTGAAGTTTCTAGGTATCATTATTGATACGATACGGATGGAATGCAGGCTTCCCGAAGATAAGTTGGAAGATATGCGCGTCACGGTTGAATTTGCACGTGGTTGCAAGAAATTGCAATTAAGGTCCCTGCAGTCACTGCTGGGAAAACTTAATTTTGCTTGCCGTATAATGCCTATGGGGCGGGTTTTTTGCAGGCGGTTGGCGGCTGCCACCGCAGGGGTGAAGGCGCCGCACCATTACGTGCGGCTTACGAAAACACATCGTGAGGACTTACAGGTTTGGAGGACGTTTCTGGCTCAGTACAATGGTAGGTCCTTATGGATGGAAGCAACGGTGTCCGATTTTGATTTGGACTTGTATACTGATGCAGCAGGTTCCATTGGGTACGCGGCGTATTTTGGTGGTAGGTGGAGTGCGGGGTGTTGGCCTGAGTCGTGGAGGGTTTCGAATTTCATCCGTAACATGGCGCTACTGGAGCTGTTTCCAATAGTGCTGGCGGTGGAAATTTGGGGACAAGAATTCCGGAATAAGCGGGTACGGTTTCACTGCGACAATTTAGGGGTCGTGCAAGCCATTAATTCCGTTACTTCTTCCTCCCCGCCGGTTGTATGTCTTCTTCGGCATTTGGTGTTGCAATGCTTGACTTTGAATGCATTTATATTTGCTGTTCATTTGCCCGGGGTAGATAACACAGTGGCGGATGCCCTTTCTCGTCAACAGTGGCAGAAGTTTCGGGAGTTGGCACCGGAGGCGGAGCAGCTCGGAATCCCGTGTCCGGACCACTTGTGGGAAGTCGTTTTGCCACAGTAGCTGATTTGATACGCCGGTCAGTTTGCCCTTCTACCTGGACAGCTTATGAGCGGGTGTGGGAGGAGTGGCGTAGGCTGGTGAGTTTGGTAGGGGGTTCTGAGCGGGAGATGGATAACTTGTCCATCCTTCTGTACTACATTGGCAGGAATTTTGAAGATGGTGTTTCTGTGGCCTCTTTAAATAGGAAGATGGCGGGTTTGGCATTCTTTTTCCAGCTATCTGGTTTTGAGGATGTCACTAAAGCGTTTATGGTCAAGAAAGCTTTGCGGGGTTACAGGAGGACAAAAGGGAGGCGGGTACCCGATTCCCGCCGTCCAGTTTCTTTTGATTTACTGCTAGCACTGTTGGAGCGTTTGCCAAATGTCTGTGCGGACCCCTTCGAAACGTTACTATTCAAGACTGCCTTTGTTCTGGCTTTTTTTGGGGCGCTGCGGATAGGGGAGTTGGTTAGCCCGTCCACTAAAGTTAGGGGTGGGCTTAAGGTGTCCGAGGTCACAGTTCTAGGGGACAAATTGTCCTTGTATATTAGGAAATCTAAAACGGACCAGTTGGGCCGTGGGGCTACAGTGGTACTCAGCAGAGTTCCTAATTCACCGGCCTGCCCGGTTGCTATGGTGTCAGCTTGGTTAGGCGTCCGGGTTTCGGGGGCGGGACCTTTGTTGACACACGCGGATGGTTCCGCATTGTCCCGTTTCCAATTTATTTCAGTTTTTCGGAAATGTTTACGGGCTGTTGGTGTGGATCCAGGGGCTTATGCTTCCCATTCTTTTCGCATTGGGGCCGCCACGGAAGCGGCCAGGTGGGGGCTAGACGACCAGATCCTGCAGCGGATTGGTCGTTGGGAATCTAGGCGTTTCAGTTTATATGTACGCCCACATCTTCTTTAGATGTGTTTGTATGTTGTGTTCCCCAGTCCCTGTGATGGTTGTGGTCTGTCGTATGTGTTGTTTTGGAGTGTCTGGTTGAGTAGGGTGCATTGTATCTGGGTTTTTGTTATTTTATGTTTTTCAGGCGGAGAATGTTTGATTTGGATCATCGGACACTCCTACGTGTCCTGGGGCGCGAGGAGGGCTGCAGTCAGACCGGATGGCCGACAGTTGGGTTTCCCGAGACACGTAGCTAGAGTGCGGTGGATAGGGGTCCCGGGTATGCTCTGGTCCAGAGTGTTGCCCGAAGTACATAGATATACTAGATTGGATAGGCCCCCGGACGTCTTAGTCATCCATGCTGGGGGTAATGATCTGGGGCTCCGTTCCGCTAGGGAACTAATTCGGGACATCAAATTTGACTTTTTACGTCTGCGGTCGTTTTTCCCAGACGTTATTCTGGTCTGGTCAGACATGATAGGTAGGGCCTCATGGCGTCTCGCCCGCTCTGTAGAGAGACTGAACAAAGCAAGGGTCAAACTTAACAAGGAGGTGGCTCGCTTTTTTGTCCGGAATGGGGGCCTTGTTGTGCGCCATACAGAACTAGAGGGGGACAACTGGCTCTACCTGCGTGGGGACGGGGTACACCTGAACGCTGTTGGGATAGACATGTGGTGCCTGGGCCTGCAGGATGGTATCCAGAGAGCGTTGGGTGTGTGGCGGGCCACTCAAGTGTGAGGTTTCACACTTGCTCGTCGTTGGCAGGGGTTTCAGAGTTTTGAGGGTGGGCATGGTCAAAATATTTGAAGTGGAGTATGGGGGGAGGGGCTCAGTTTTGGTATGGGTACCTTCCCAAATTGAGTGACGTCATTATGACGAAATGGGTATTGAGGCTGTATCAGCGTAGAAAGGCATTAAAATTGTCCTCGAGCCGGCGTATTCGCGGCTGAGGTCCGTGATATTGAAAAGGTGGCTGATACAGCAGAATTTTCTTTGGTAGACCATGCTCACCTCAAAAATATAACTGTTCAATTTTTTCCGTTATTTTGTTAATAAAAGGCTGCTACGGCCATTTTAAACCCAAAGAAGTCTAGCGTGGTTATTATTTAGATGGCTAAGAAGGGTAAGTGGTCATGGCAGCCGGTAAGTCTGCAATACACCAGTCAAGAATCAGGCCATGTAGTGGGGATGCGTAGCATATAGAACGAAAGGCCTGCATGACTGGGGGGGGCAGGGCAGGCTGTAGTTGGGCAGATTTTAAAATGCAATAATGTAATATTTATACTAAGGGTCAACAGCTATTGGTACAGAGCGAGGTGTGGCAGGGTGGAGCAGGTCAGGTCTGGGTGGAGTCAAAAGAAGGGGTAGGCAGTGTAATAGGAGTCTTGGGGTCAGTTGGAGATAGGCAGAACGAGAGAATTTCCCTCCCGCCCTCCCCTTTTTTAGGTTTGTGATTGGACGATGGGTTGGAAAGGGGGGTTGTATGTCGTTTTGGTGTTGTTTAATGTTTTGGGGGGGGAGAGTTTTTTTTTGGTGTGATGTCTTAGTTGTAGCAGGGGTTTCAGAGTTTTGAGGGTGGGCATGGTCAAAATATTTGAAGTGGAGTATGGTGGGAGGGGCTCAGTTTTGGTATGGGTACCTTCCCAAATTGAGTGACGTCATTATGACGAAATGGGTATTGAGGCTGTATCAGCGTAGAAAGGCATTAAAATTGTCCTCGAGCCGGCGTATTCGCGGCTGAGGGCCGTGATATTGAAAAGGTGGCTGATACAGCAGAATTTTCTTTGGTAGACCATGCTCACCTCAAAAATATAACTGTTCAATTTTTTCCGTTATTTTGTTAATAAAAGGCTGCTACGGCCATTTTAAACCCAAAGAAGTCTAGCGTGGTTATTATTTAGATGGCTAAGAAGGGTAAGTGGTCATGGCAGCCGGTAAGTCTGCAATACACCAGTCATGACATTCCAACCCTGAGACTGTCCCTTTCAAATATAGACTGTGTTTTAAATACTGTATATAAAGGAAATAATTTTTGGCCAATTTAAATTATAACCAACCACAGGTAAATTGTGACCTGTGATAAATAGCTAAACTTTCTAATAGTGCAAAGAAGTAATTTATTGCAATGTTTGTAAAATGTCAACTCACCCTCAGTGTATCCTTCCCACCTCCCTGTGCAAAACATACAATAGGAATTTTCCCACCATAATTGGATTCTGCAGAGGAAAAAGCACAAAAATATTTTCTATAACATATTTAAAGGATATATTTTGCATTTAGCAAATTTAAAACACTACAGTTGCATCTGTGTATTATCAATTGAATTCTGTCTTGCTAGATAATTTACTCAGCCTTTCTCCACCAGGATTCCTCCAAAGGTAACTGGGGGCTCCTTGAGCAATTACGGTAGCTATTTCTGCCTCTCAGATATGACCTACACCAATTATCTTTTCAGCTATATGTAATAATTATAGTCTTCCCAGTGACCACCAATGTAAGAAGCATTCTTCCCACAGGCCACTACACTAATGTTCTATGAGCTTTTGAAATACCGTATATACTCGAGTATAGGCCGACCCGAATATAAGCCGAGGCACCTAATTTTACCACAAACAACTGGGAAAACGTATTGACTCGAGTATAAGCCTAGGGTGAGAAATGCGCAGCTACTGTAAGTGGAAAAGAGGGTCAACGATGCCCATTTGCAGCCTCACTGTGCCCATGCAGATGGACACAGTTGACTGATTTGGGGCCCTGTATCTCAGGGTCACTTAGTGCTAGGAACCCCATCTCTAGATATGTTGTAGTGCTAATTCCACTGGGTTGGAATACAACATTTGGGGTTCCTAGCACCAAGTGTCCCCAAGATATGGGGCCCCAAATTCGGGTCAGAAAATCTCAAGCACTTTTCTGCAGCAGAGAATGACATTTATTTTCTGAACCGACTTTGGGGCCCTGTATCTCTTAGTGCTAGGAACCCCATATTTGGATATGTTATAGTGCTAGGTCCACTGGGTTGGCACACCAAATTTGGGACTCCTAGACCCAAGTGGCCCCGAGATACGGGGCCCCAAATTCGGGTCGGAAATTTTTTTTTTTTGCTGCAGAAAAGTGCTTGACTCGAGTATAAGCCGAGGGGGGCACTTTCAGCACAAAAAAATGTGCTGAAAAACTTGGCTTATACTCGAGTATATACGGTAGTTATTATTGGCAGGGGTTCCCTGAGACCTGAAAATTATTTGAGGGTCCCTCCATGTTAAAAAGGTTGATTTTACTTGCCTATCAAAAATCTTCTGAATGGTTCTGGAGTCTGCAGTACTATATGGTTCAATGTAAGCCAATTCAGCACTTTCAGCTATGTTTATAACAAATCGAATTTCCTATGAATTGAGGTTATTTGGCAAATCATTATCAAATGAGCAAGATGATCAACCACATCTATACCCAAAAGTGGACACAGATTAAGTTTAGCATTCTTCAAAAAGTTAAATGACTTATGTCATAACCTGTATTTGCTAATATTAAAGTGTTACTAAACCCAGGACTCTGCATTCACTATATTTGTTCTCCCACAGTACACAGAACATGGAAATGCAAATATTTTAGTAAATATAAACTGCTAAATACCTTTTCTCATCAGCAGTATATAGCAGTCTTATGGCTTCTATCAATGTCCAGTAGAGCAGTGGTTAAAGCTTGTAGGAGGAGTTTTTATTCTGCTCTGACTGTCTTATGAAGCTGCATGACCCCTAACTTTCTGTGTAGACAGTGCTGATTGGCCCTGTGCTGATCTATCAATACCCACCAAACTTAGCATATGCAGAGTTCCCCCAGGCTCTGTTCTATCAACAAATGGATTGGGGACAGTAAAAGAAGGGGAGGATCAGAGAAGACATGTTCAAACAGCCCTTTTTACACAATGCAGAGGATTAACCCCTTGGGTTCCACAGTGAGTACAACAAGCATGCTTTACTGCACATACAGACTGATTTTACTGTTGTGGGTTTAGTAACACTTTAATCATTTCCTATCAGATACAGTCAATGTTTGGCAGCGCCACTGTATTCCAGCAGCTGCAGGTGGTGCTTGCAGCCTAAATACAATAGCTGGCAATGGAGATTACTCTATCCACACTATTAGCGATGATGGGGAAAGGGCTGAACAAGAGAAAATCTGGCCATGTAAGTCAAATAAAAAACACTACATGCATTATACTTTAGTGAAATGACCCTTAGGCAGATAAATCCTGTACCAGGCACGTTTAACTCTGAGATATATTTCTCCAACGAAGCTCTAAGATCAGCCTCAACACTTGGATGTCCATTGGTGCCATTATCCACCAGAATCAGATGCGTGTGATTGTTGTCTAGGCAGTAGAGGGGATCTCGCTTCTGCTCTTCTAGGGTGTAGTGAGCCACATAACTTCCCTGTCACAGAGGAGACAGGTTACGCAAAGCATTTAATATAAGTACAGTTAAGCTTATATCAACACGCTGGCATTCTTTTGATGGAGATACAAAGAGTTTTCAACATAATTCAGGTCAAATTTGCACATTACTACACAATTACTTATACATTTAAAGCAGGAAAATGTTGTTGACTTCATGCACAGTAGTTTAGTTTGGTACAGGAATACAATATGTTCAACATGTTAGCACCCCTAGCTCCAAAATCATTTATAATATAGTAAATTGAAATTCATGCACCTCCGTTGGGGACGTCCGGGTCAGTGTGTCCCGGTTAGAGATCATGCCCCAGGCTGCGATACCAATAGCCACTACTTTTTCTTCTGAGCTCCGGCTTATGGTGTTATCTCTAACCACTTCTCCTATGTACTTCATAAGACCATAGTGAGTTCCACCTGTAAATATCCAGGCTCCTAAGTGTGGGAAAAGGAAAATAATTTAACAAAGACTTGCGTCTTAATGTAAACCTCCTCTACCAATGCATTAACACAATAGTTAAACACAATATAAAGGGCCTTGTCTTCCAACTAATCATACTTCTCTTTTTACTTTTTATACTCCACTGGGTGAAAGTGGAATCTCACTGGTCGCTACAAACAACACAGGCAGTTCTCCCCATCATACATGTAAGTACTAGATATATGCAAATTTAAGCCAGTTGAGGCAATTTGGTTAGATTATGTTTGTGACGGAGTGCCCATTTAATCCTGATGTTTAGATACAGATGCAGGCCCTTTTAACTTATTTTACCACAACTCTGGTTCCAATAGTTCCTGGACACACTCAGGGAGAATAAATTCTTTAGCTTTCCTCCCTCAGCAGCAAAGGGAAGCCAAAGCTGGTGAGGCAGAAGTAGTCAGGCAAGTGATCTGCAGCCAGGTGAAAGGCCTCCACTATCAAAACCAGCGTGCAGGCAGCTGAGCCTAATTGCACACAGTTTCCCCAGAAGACTCAGCAACTGTGGGTATCCCCTCCCCGATTGATACCAGAGTACTGCAGTTCCAATGGGGTAGCCCATTGAAATTGGGCCTTGGATTTCTCCACCTGCTCACCAGTTTTACTTGGACGTAACTGAGGGAATACTGTTGATGAGGACTATCACAAGTAGCTGTACTCTGAACTGTTTTTCTAAAGACCGTATTCAGAGAGTAGTGGTTAATTAGTCATACTCTGAATGGTCTAAAGTTATTAGTAGTGTACCCCAAGGTTCAGTGTTGGGACCCTTACTTTTTAACATATTTTATAAATGATATAGGGTCTGGGATTAAAAGTACCATTTCAGTGATTGAGGATGACACCAAGCTATGCAGTGGAATAACATCCTTACAGGATGTCTCCAATTTACAAGCTGATCTCAATTCAAGGTTTAATTGGGCAACTACATCCGATTGCCTCTTAATTAAAGGGTTCAGGAAGGAATTTTTCCCCTGCTGGAGCAAATTGGATTATGCTTTAGTGGGTTTTTGTTGGCCTTCCCCTGGATCAACTGTGGGTATAGTATTGTGTATATACACTAAGCAAAATTATAAAACGCAACACTTTCGTGTTTGCCCCTATTTACCATGAGCTGAACTCAAAGATCTGCAACTTTTTCTATGTACACAAAAGGCCTATTTCTATCAAATATTGTTTACAAATCTGTCTAAATCTGTGTTAGTGAGCACTTGTCCTTTGCCCAGATAATCTATCCACCTCACAGGTGTGGCATATAAAGATGCTGATTAGACAGCATGATTATTGCACAGGTGTGCCTTAGGCTGGCCACAATAAAAGGCCACTCTAAAATGTGCAGTTTTATAACACAGCACAATGCCACAGATGTCGCAAGTTTTGAGGGAGCGTGCAGTTGGCATGCTGACTGCAGGAATGTCCACCACAGCTGTTGCCCTTGAATTGAATGTTCAATTCTCTACCATAAGCTGTCTCCAAAGGTGTTTCAAAGAATTTGTCAGTATATCCAATCGGCCTCACAACCACAGACCACGTGTAACCACACTAGCCCAGGACCTCCACATCCAGCATCTTCACCTCCAAGATTGTCTGAGACCAGCCACCCGAACAGCTGCTGCAATAATCAGTTAGCATAACCAAAGAATTTCTGCACAAACTGTCAGAAACCATCTCAGGGAAGCTCATCTGCATGCTCGTTGTCCTCATCAGGGTCTCGAGCTGACTGCAGTTCGTCGTCGTAACCGGCTTGAGTGGGCAAATGCTCACATTCAATGGCGCCTGGCACTTTGGAGAGGTGTTCTCTTCACGGATGAATCCTGTTTTTCACTGTACAGGGCAGATGGCAGACAGCGTGTATGGCGTTGTGTGGGTGAGCGGTTTGCTGATGTCATTATTGTAGATTGAGTGGCCCATGGTGGCGTGGGGTTATGGTATGAGCAGGCGTATGCTATGGACAATGAACACAGGTGCATGTTTTTGATGGCATTTTGAATGCACAGAGATACCGTGACGAGATCCTGAGACCCATTGTTGTGCCATTCACCCACAACCATCACCTCATGTTGCAGCATGATAATACTCGCCCCCATGTTGCAAGAATCTGTACACAATTCCTGGAAGCTAAAAACATCCCAGTTCTTGCATGGCCAGAAAACTCACTGGACATGTCACCCATTGCATGTTTGGGATGCTCTGGATCGGCGCATACGACAGCGCATTCCAGTTCCTGCCAATATCCAGCAACTTTGCACAGCCATTGAAGAGGATTGGACCAACATTTTACAGGCCACAATCAACAACCTGATCAACTCTATGCGAAGGAGATGTGCTGCACTGCGTGCGGCAAATGGTGGTCACACCAGATACTGACTTTTTTTGGATCACCGGACACCCACAATACAGTAAAATTGCAAATTTTAGAGTTTTCTTTTTTTTGTGGCCAGCCTAAGGCACACCTGTGTAATAATCATGCTGTCTAATCAGCATCTTGATATGCCACACCTGTGAGGTGGATGGATTATCTGGGCAAAGGAGAAGTGCTCACTAACACAGATTTAGACAGATTTGTGAACAATATTTGAGGGAAATAGGCTTTTTGTGTGCATAGAAAAAGTTGTAGATCTTGATGATAAATAGGGGCAAACACAAAAGTGTTGCGTTTATAATTTTGCTCAGTTTAGGACTGTATCATTTTTTTTTCCTTTGATTGTTTTAACTGGATGGACTTATTTTTCTGTGTCTTTTTTCAACTAGACAAACTATGTAACTATGTAGTGATTTTCTTCTTGACTCTCTGTTGTTATAGAGATTATGCTGTGCAGCCATGTTACCCTGACTGAGTTACAGAGAAATTACTGTATAGAGTCCATGTTTGTGCAGCTTCCATTATTCTGCAGTGCATGCATGTCTTTAACCATCATGAACCTATTTAACGTTATTGCTTCTAACTTTGTACCTGCTCAATAAACTGCAAGTTAGTTGCTCCCTGTCTGATCATTCTGATCTATTCTGTTAAATGTCTTGTTTTCCGGTGGTCTCATGTCTTAATACAATTTCACACTTTATTTTATTCTGCAAAAAGGCTGCAATAATATTTTGCTCTTGACCATTCCTAATCCCACACAAATGCTATTGGGGTCTCCCAAGTTACCTTTGGTCTGTGCAATGTAGATTAGACGGCTAAAGATCTTCCGCATTCTTGGTTTCAGAGAGAAGTTCTTGGCACCACCCGTCACAGAGATGATGAGGTTTGGTGTTTTAAGCTGCCAGTATTTTGTCATGAGCTCATATAATGTCTCTGGTGTTGTCTCCCGGGACAAGCGAATATACTAAAATTAGAAGATTCACAGTGAATAACTATGCCTAAAGGACAGTACCTGCAAATATCTGATATCTGTAATAATCAATAAGAATAATGACATAATTTGTTACAGTTGTAGTACCCTCCTGGATAGGTTGCTAGGATGATAGGCAAATGTAGTTCTTTTTGGCTCCTCTGTAATCATTTGACCAGCTATTGATTTCTTTGGGCTGTTTTAGATTTAACAGGCTGCAGGTTTGATTGTTTCCCCTTGCATTCTGGAGGCTTCCAGAACATAGAGGGCTGGGAGAGTCTAATGGGCAGCTTGAATATTTATGGTTCCGCCTCCAGTCCCTGGGGAGATGTCCCCAGTAGGTGGCTGGAGGATAACATAAATAGTCTGAGGTCTGGAACAGCCTTGTTCTTGTCCTTCTGGAGAAGTCCCACAGCCTTGGGGACTCTGCCCCTCTGAGGCAGTCTTTGCTGATTTTCATCAAGATCCCAGCTGTGGCAGAGCTGGGGGGGGGGGGGGGCTGTTCCTAATCAATATTGGGGCTAACCAAGTAGTATCCCATACCACCCTAACTCCTCTCCCATCCCAAGTTCAACAGGCAATAAACTAAAAAAACAACAACCCCTAGACGGTTTGTTGGAGATGGAGTGAATGGACTGTTGCTTTGGTGACTGGTGGCCTCTGCACTGTCTGGGAAAGAACCAGTTAAACTTTGCAGCCCTTTCGGGATTAGCACTACACAGTAATACAACGTAATAGAGATACCTTATAGTTATAGATTTAAAAATGTAATGCTAAAAAAATAACATTATTTTATGATGCATTGTAGTAATATTTGCTAAATCACACTTGGAAAACACAGTATACCTATTTAGCAAGCAGACAATAAATTCAGTTTTGTTATAAATTTGGGCATTGGTTGCACATAATTACAATAAAACATAGACTACTTTTAGTCAACAGTAAAAATCCTATTGTTTACATACATTTTATTCAGTAGAGACCCATACTGCACTTTTAGGAAATCATGATCTAAACTAAAATTGCCTTGTACTTATCTTTATTTTAAATTTCTCAATATGTCAGGTTTATTTTAGCTGTTCAAACAAAAAAAAAAAAAAAAAAAAAAAACGAAATTAAGGCAGTACAAATCATTTTACATGCTGTCTTAAATACATCCCAGGCAGCAAGTTCCCATGCTATGTCATTCTTCTAAACAAGGTAGCCAACCCAGGAAAGCCTTAAGATGACGGCTCAGGCATTAGCACAAGCCAACGCCATAGCCCAAATAATTTTTTAAACAAACGTATTGAATTATTAAAGTGGCATTACAGTAAGGGTAAAACACAGTGCACATCAAACTTTTTATGTGTGTGTTTTGAGCCATTTAGCCATGTGCTTTATTTTTAATTACTGCGTACTGTAGAAGCAGTAAAGGAGGTTGCCTTTAAAATGGTGTCTGTACACCTGAGGTGGATATTAATAACATACCTTGCCTCTTCTTCCAAATGCTTCAAACTGAATATCTCCATATGCATCTGTAGGCAACTCTTTTGTGTGCTTCTTATAGTTCCACTTATCGTTCTGGTTAGTCTGAGTCCCTTCAATATGTTGAATCTTGGAGTATCCACATTTACAAAGGCCATCTCTACAACAAGGAAACACATTTTGGTATACTCATTAATGGAATACAATTTTAAATGTATAAGGCCACTTTCACACTAAGGCGCTTTACAGGCATTTTAGCGCTAAAAATAGCGCCTGTAAAGCTCCTTTCCTGTCACTCCAGTTTGAAAGCAGCAGTGCGCTTGTAGGACGTTAAAAAAAGTCCTGCAAGCAGCATCTTTGGGGCAATTTAGGTTTAGCTTTGGCAGCAGCGCTTCGCGGGCACTTTTAACCCCTTTTTAACTCCTTTCGGGGGGGGTTAAACGCGTACCGCTAGTGGCGGAAAAGCACCGCTTTAAAAGCGGTAAAGCGCCGCTAAAACCAGCGGCACTTTACCGCTGCCGTCCCCACCGCCTCAGTGTGAAAATGCCCTAAAAGTTGTAAACATATGGGCATTTTTATGCTGAACCAATATCCAGCACAGCAAGACAAGGGGATATCACCTGTGTATCTGTGTGCTAATTATGTTGCTAACTTCTTGTAAAGGACTTTACTGTCATGGCCACAAAAAAAAGGCCCTCAATGTACAGTGCCTTGAAAAGGTATTCATACCCCTTGAAATGTTCCACATTTTGTCATGTTACAACCAAAAATGTAAATGTATTTTAGTGGGATTTTAAGTGATAGACCAACACAAAGTGGCACATAATTGTGAAGTGGAAGGAAAACGATAAATTGTTTTCAAAACTTTTTTACAAATAAATATGTGAAATGCGTGGCGTGCATTTGTATTCAGCCCCCCTGAGTCAATACTTTGTAGGACCACCAATTACAGCTGCAAGTCTTTTTGGGAATGTCTCTACCAGCTTTGCACATCTAGAGAGTGACATTTTTGGCCATTCTTCTTTGCAAAATAGGTTAAGCTCAGTCAGATTGGATGGAGAGCATCTGTGAACAATAATTGTCAAGTCTTGCCACAGATTCTCAATTGGATTTAGGTCTGGACTTTGGTTGGGCCATTCTAACACATGAATATGCTTTGATCGAAACCATTCCATTGTAGCTCTGGCTGTATGTTTAGGGTCATTGTCCTGCTGAAAGGTGAACCTCCGCCCCAGTCTCAAGTCTTTTGCAGACTCTAACAGGTTTTCTTCTAAGATTGCCCTGTGTTTGGCTCCATCCATCTTCAACTGCAGCTTACCTGTCCCTGCTGAAGAAAAGCATCCCCACAACATGATGCTGCCACCACCATGCTTTATGGTGTGTTCAGGGTGATGTGCAGTGTTATTTTTCTGCCACACATAGCATTTTACTTTTAGGCCAAAAAGTAGAATTTTGGTCTCATCTGACCACAGCACCTTTTTCCACATGTTTGCTGTGTCTCCCACATGGCTTTTTGCAAATTGCAAACAGGACTTCTTATGGCTTTCTTTCGACAATGGTTTTCTTCTTGCCACTTTTCCAAAAAGGCCAGATATGTGGAGTGCACAACTAATAGTTACCCTGTAGACAGATTCTCCCACCTGAGCTGTGGATCTCTGCAGCTCCTCCAGAGTTACCATGGGCTTCTTGGTTGCTTCTCTGATTAATGCTCTCCTTGCCTGGCTTGTCAGTTTAGGTGGGCGGCCATGTCTTGGTAGGTTTGCAGGTGTGCCATACTCTTTCCATTTTCGGATGATGGATTGAACAGTGCTCCCTGCTTTAAACTTCTCCACAACATTATCCCTGACCTGTCTGGTGTGTTCTTTGGCCTTCATGGTGTTTGTTCACTAAGGTTATCTAACAAACCTCTGAGGGCTTCACAGGACAGCAGTATTTATACTGAGATTAAATTACACACAGGTAGACACTATTTACTAATTAGGTGACTTCTAAAGCAATTGGTTTTTAGTTAGGGGTATCAGAGTAAAGGAGGCTGAATACAAATGCACACCACACTTTTCACATATTTATTTGAAAAAAATTTGGAAAACCATTTATTATTTTCCTTTCACTTCACAATTATGTGCCATTTTGTGTTGGTTTATCACATAAAATCCCAATATAATACATTTACGTTTTTGGTTGTAACATGACAAAATGTGGAAAATTTCAAGGGGTATTTATACTTTTTCAAGGCACTGTAAGTAATAGTGGTATTTGTATAAAGTATGCACTGACTCTCTTATAACCCATTAAGAATGACGTGCTCCAAATTTGCCATCTACTGCAGTTTTCCACAGACTTGTGATGGTTAAAAAAATCAGGCAAACATTGTAATCAACCAAAAAACAACTCTATACACAGATCTAACTGTGCTCAAAGATTTCCACAATAGGCCCGAATCAAGACCATACCCACAAGTATCTGCACAAGTATTTTGAAAATACCCAAAACAAATGCAGTTAATGACTATATGCTATAAAGTAGCAACAAATAAGCTGCAAAAAGCATGCTAAATATATAACATTAAAAAAGTTACCTAAGAAAGGGTTGGATAGTAGTAAATACATAATGGTACTCTGAGGTGATACTTTACACCTCAGGGAGAGTTTCATTATGTATTTACTACTATGCAAGGTGTTTCCTGTCATGTAAGTGCAGTTAGGGTCACGAATACTCACTTCTTTCCCCAAACTGCCTCCATCTCCTGTAGACTCTTGGGAAACCATGTAATGGTGTACAGTAGCGCATAATCTGGACCACTGTACTTGTACTATGCCCACGGGATTAAAATGTATACTTACAGTGATCTTGAATCCTTGGTGTATGTTATGCACTCCCTCTTCTTGAAGTTCTCCTCAATAAATTTGACAGCATCCTGTAATGTGAGAATCACATGTAGCATCAAAGAAAGGAACCCTGTCTTGGGCTAACTGGTAGGTGTTTAGGTGTGAACTTACTAATTCATCCAGTGACAACTCTATACTGCGGGACATGCTAGAGTACAATGTGCGGGAACTCTCCAGCAGACCGCTCCTCCGACTCCTCATCCTGGCCAGATCTGTGGAATTCTCCAGTAATCTAGAGAGAGAGAGGAAACCAGAAATTTAGAACAGGTTGTTCTTATTTTAGTGTATGCTATGCAGGCGTTTTCATATAACCAGCACAAGTAGCAATGATAATTGCTACTTTATAAGAAAAGAAAAAAAAATGATCTCTAAAGAATATCTGTGAATCAGAATGTAAAGTCATATATTAATTTTCCACATTTTATTCCAATTATTTCTAGCCTATAAACAACAACTACCTCAAATTAATTAAACTCCTCCTGAGCTGTCGTGTGTAGGATGTGCAGTTGCTCAGCTGCCAAACTGATGAATGGATAAAGGACAATCCACAACTCCATACATGCTCTTTAAATCAGTCCAAATTTGTTATATCTCCATAAAGATAAAAGTACAGCAGAGGTAGGCGCGTTTCAGCCGCAATGGCTGAAACACGTCTACCTCTGCTGTACTTTTATCTTTATGGAAACATAATAAATTTGGACTGATTTCAAGAGCATGTATGGAGTTGCGAATTGTCCTTTATCTATTTCTAGCCTATGCCTAAATATCTGGTCTTGAAGTTTGTATAGTTTTGTGAAGATCCCCACACATTTACATCCTTGCATTACATTCTTTGACACCTCTTCACTATGTCCTGTTGATAGGCACTGCTATGTCACACATTTCACAGAGCTTGCCTTCTTCTGAACTACAGAGGTGCTGAGAGGAGGCGCAGTCAGTACAGAAATCATAGTTTGCAGACAGCAAGGTACCATGGGATAGATAGTCCTTAGAAATTGAAAGCAAACAGCCGAGGAGAAGCTGCAATGCATGCAGGGAATCCAGGAAATTGTGGAAAGAGATGGCCAGCACACATGCAGAACTCACAACATGAACATGATGTTATACAATGAAAGTGTATGCTGTGGTCAAAGATTTCCTTTAAAGTGTTACTAAACCCAGGACCCTGTATTCACTATATCTGGTCTCTTACAGTACAAAGAACATGGAAATGCAATTATTTTAGTAATTATAAACTGCTAAATACCTTTTATCATCAGCAGTATATAGCAGTCTTGTGACTTATATCAGTCTCCACCCAAGCACTGGTTAAAGCTTGCAGGAGAAGTTTTCATTCTCCTCTGTCCTATGAGGCTGCATGACCCCTGACCCTCTGTCTGTACAGTGCTGATTGGCCCTGTGCCGATCACATGCACCCTTCCAAAAAAATGGATGGACAGGGAACTGTGAAAGAACGAGGAAATCAGAAAAGACAGGATGAAACAGCCTTTTTACACAATGCACAGGATTAACTCCTTAGGTTCCACAGTGAGTATAACAAGCATGCTTTACTGCATATACAGATTGTATTTACTGTTGTGGGTTTAGTAACAATTTAAAGCTGAACAGGCATACAGTATATTAAAAACACAATTCAATTCAGTTATCACTTCATTTAAAGTGGATGTAAACCCACTCTCATCCGTTCTAAACTACTGCAATATTTGTTATCTAGAAGGATATACATGCCTCCTGCATGTATACTTATCTGTCAAATGTCTCCCCTCTGTCTGCTATGAGACCCGAAAAACTGCAGATTTTGTGGGTGGGTCTGTTTTCCAGGACTCAGTGGGTGGAGTTGTGATGTCAGTACACTCCCTGCCCATCTCTACACTCCCCTTATCAACATGCATTTTCTCCTGTGCATTTCTTACACTGAACTTCTGCTATGATCACTAACATCCAGTCAAAACCCAGAAAAGTCCCCACATGACTTCAGCATGCCAAATCATGCTGAGGTGTGGAACATCCAATCCTTGCAGAGCTGCTGAAGAAAGGAGCGGGGGTGGGAATTAAAAAATAATGCATGTCTTAGGCTAGTGCACGAGATATGTAAATCACCTGTCAATCACAGCAAGGGGGAAGAACGACAACGTTTTCACAGTTTGTCTGTTTTATTTCACTGAAAAAAGATATGAGGATTGCTCAGAGCTGGATTAACTCTTTGTGGCAAGACTGGGCACAACTGATCTGAAATCTCATACTCTATATTGTGCCAGACAAAAAAAAAATTAAAAAAAATTGGGTTTACATCCACTTTAATATAATGTTTCTACCGACATCTTTCATGTATACCTGAATCTGTCTTAATATTAGGCTCTGTAACCCAACATACAGCGGAAAGCAGACTGGGAGAAGAAGGGTCAGTACTCTGATGCCCCATACACACGGTCGGAAATTCCGACCACAAAATCCGTCGGATTTTTTCAGACGGATTTTGTCCGACACTGGTGTTGCATACACACGGTCGGACAAAGTTGTCGGAAAATCCAATCATTCTGAACGTGGTGACGTTCGTTGCGTACGACGGAACTACGTAGAGGCTAGTAGCCAATAGCTTTGGTCTTGTAATTTGATCTGAGCATGCGTGGCACTTTGTCCTACCGAATTCGCTACACACGATCAGAAAAAGTCCGATCGGACTTTGTTGTCGAAAAATTTGAGAGCAGGATCTCAAATTTTTTCCGACGGAAAAAGTCTGATGGCGCCCACACACGGTCCGACAACATGGTCCGATAGGACATTTTCCATTGGAAATTCAGACCGTGTGTATGGGGCATTAGTCATTCTGACATGGAACTTACTGGGGTTTGTTTACTAAAAGCAAATTGGCTGTTTACTTTGCAAGGGAATTTTCACTTTGCTTTTTTTTTTTCCCAAATTTAGTGAATGTGATGAAAATTCACTTAGCACCAATATCCAATCACGTGCACGATAAGTAAAAAGAAAAGCATTTTTGCTTGTACATATTGGATGATGGACTTCAGCAGAGCTTCACCTCATTCAATATGCCAATTTTATATATTTTTATATACTTTTTGCCTTTAGTAAATCAAAGCCACTGACAGGATGAGAGAGAACAGATTGATGACCTCACCAGTGTGCTGCTGCTCCGTCCTTTTCAGGTAAGAGCCTCAAGTGTGTCCTAGACAAGGCTATATTTTTCGTCTGCAGTGAGTGTTTTTTTTTTCTACTAACAAAAGTTTGTATAGAGTCTATGACTAGTATAGAAAACATTTATTATATTGCAGCTTACCAATTATTAGACATTATGGGTGAATTTTTTTCTTTTTAAGGCTTCCTTTCTTTTATTTTTATCTGGCGATCAAGCTAGTAAGTCTGTTGTTTTTCAAAAGAACATGCTCCCTTGCAGATGTATTATCCGTTAGGGGCATGAGACAGACCATCAAACACTTGCAGGGGTGCTTACAATGGTCAGCTTTTATGTATTTATTATTTAAAACCTTTATCACAAAAGGAAACAAAACTGTTGCTATAACTGATTAGAAAGTGTGAGCTGGAGTTCAGCTTAAATTTGTTAATGTATTTAAATCTGCTAGTACATCTAACACCCGCCTCCTCCCAACCTAACAATGTTGCTGTCCAAAGGTGCCCCTAAGCTCTTTCAGTCAGAGTGGGGGCACTCTAATACAGGAGGTGTGTTATTTGCCAGATCATCAGGTGAAAAAAGAGGGGCAAAAAAGCCTACAAAAAAGAAAACGAATGCAGCCACCACATCTAATGATTGGTAACTTGCAATATATTACATTTTTGGATTTGGGTTTAATACCACTTTAACCACTTGCCTACCAGGCACGAACACCCCCTTCCTGACCAAGACATTTTTCAGCTTTCAGCACTGTCGCATTTTGAATGACAATTGCGCGGTCATGCAACGATGTACCCAAATAAAAAATAGGGAATAGATTTATAGCATTTTTTATTTTTTTTTTTTTTTTACTAGTAATGGCGGCGATCTGCGATTTTTATCGTGACTGCGATATTGCGGCGGACATATCGGACACGTTTGACACATTTATGGAACCATTCACATTTATACAGCGATCCGTGCTAGAAAAATGCATTGATTACTGTATAAATGTGGCTGTCAGGGAAGGGGTTAACAAGGGGTTAATATGTTCCCTATGGGAGTGATTCTAAATGTGGGGGGAGGGGACTGACTGGGGGAGGAGACCGATCGGTGTTCCTATGTACAAGGGATACACCATCGGCCATCTCTCCTCTGACAGCACGTGGATCTGTGTGTTTACACACACAGATCCACGTCCTGCTCAGTTACTGGGCAATAGCGGGTGCCCGGCAGACATCGCGGCCGCCGGGCACGTGCATCGGGTCCCCAGCGACACGGCGGGTGCGCGCACGCCCCCTAGCGGCCACAAAGGAAATGCCGTCATATGACGGCGGCCCGGAAAAACAGATGTTTCTTGCCACCGTCATATGACTGTGGGCGGTCAGAAACAGGTTAATATATAACAATATATCAGTGAACGTTTTGTATCTAACCTCAAAGACTCTCTTTGAAGTCCAAGTTTTACAACTGTCAGATCAAGCAGGCAGATTCAGAACTTAGCTGATATTAATAGGTAGCTGAACATTCAGCAACTAATTAGAAATTAAGATATTAATATTAACTTCTTATATTTTATACATTGCTGACTTCCTGCCCTATAAATTACGAGAGCTACTATTATCAGATTCTTCTCATACTCTCACCAGCCTGAAATAACCCAAAATGCAAAAGAAAAAAGCTTGAACAAAGTAAAAAGTTGAAAAAGTGCTAAAGCACAATTGCACCCAACGCTTATTTCAATATTGAATCAAAGGGAAAAGTTACAACTACTATCAGGTTTCTTTGCATTGTGGGATCCCACTGGGTAAATCTTCTTTTTCTTTTATTCTTTGGACAATAGGATAAGTAGAAAGGGGAACAGAGGTAATAAGAATAGGAAGGCCCAGACAGCAATAAAAACCTGACAGAGGTTCTAACCTTTCTCCACTTTTACTCAATTTCCCACAATTTCCCACAAAAGGACAGGAAGTGTAGGAAAATCTCTCCAAGGGGGACACAGGCAATAGTGACAGAGGATCTACAGCCAGCCATAGACGGATCAAAATTTGGCCCGTTCAGCAGGGACCAACTGAATTTTGATCCGTCTCTGGGCAGGCTGGCTGTACTTTATTTTTCTTCACCTGATCACTTCCGGCAGCTAAAGCAGCCAGCAATAAACATTGTATTCTGACGGTGGGGAAGGCTCCCAGTGCAACATGCTTGCAGAACACAATAGCGCTCCGGGAGGGATTCCCCCATCAACACTGCCTGTGTTGATGGGGGAATCTAGCAATTTACTTTCCTTCAACCCATGGTCCCCCTGTCAGAACACAATACAACAGAAGGGGAGATGGCTGTACTAACATTGGATTCTTAGTACAGCAGCTCTGACCTGAGCTGTCAGGTTTTTTTTTTTTCATTCAGCCTGCTGGGTTAAACGAAAAAAAAAAAAAAAAAACTTGTAGTGTGTACTAGGCTTAAGGCTCCCACTTCTAAGTAACAAACAAAGTTTTGCCTGGAATTCAGTTTTTATTAACTCTTGGTAATGGTAACATTTATGACAGTTTAGGAGTTTCAATGTTTTTTTTTTTTTTAACAGAGGAGTTTAGGAGTTTCAATGTTAAAGTATAACTAAAGGCAAAACTTTTTTATTCGTTTTAAATAAGGTGGAGAGGGATTAGAAAGCTTGTCAGTTTTTAATGTTATCTGTGTCCCCATTAACCGGTTCCCGACCGACGCACACAGATATACGTCGACAGAATGGCACGTACAGGCAGGAGGGCGTATATATAAGTCCCTCCTTAATGCCTGTCGTGTCATCGGGAGCGCGCCGATCGCCGCGGGGACACCCGCGATCGTCTCACGGGAAGGCAGAACGGGGAGATGCGGAAGTACACAGCATCTCCCCGTTCTGCCTACCAACTAGTGACGCCGATCTCTGCTCCCTGTGATTGGAGCAGAGATCAGCATTCACTAGCTGACAGCCACGCCCCCCCACAGTAAGAAACACAGCCCTAGGCATACTTAACCCCTACACTGCCCCCTTGTGGTTAACCCCTTCACTGCCAGTGTCATTTATACAGGAATCAATGCATTTAAATAGCATTGATTGCTGTATAAATGACAATGGTCCCAAAAATGTGTCAAAAATGTCCGATGTGTCCGCCATAATGTCGCAGTCACAATAAAAATCGCTGATCGCCGCCATTACTAATAAAAAAAAATTATTAATAAAAATGCTATAAAACTATCCCCTATCTTGTAAACGCTATAACTTCTGCGCAAACCAATCAATAATCGCTTATTGCAATTTTTTTTCCAAAAATATGTAGAAGAATACGTATCGGCCAAAACTGAGGAAAAAAAATGTTTTTTTATATATATTTTTGGGGGATATTTATTATAGCAAAAAATAAAAAAGAATGCGTTTTTTTTCAAAATTGTCGCTCTTTTTTGTTTATAGCGCAAAAAATAAAAACCGCAGGGGCGATCAAATACCACCAAAAGAAAGCTCTATTTGTGGGAAAAAAAGGACGTCAATTTTGTTTGGGAGCCACGTCGCATGACCGCGCAATTGTCAGTTAAAGCGACGCAGTGCTGAATTGCAAAAAGGGGCCTGGTCCTTTGGCTGCAAATTGGTCCGGTCTGAAAGTGGTTAAGGAGATTCACACACTCGTTTTGTCCTGTTTACCATTATCATTGAAAGTGAAAGTAAAAGAAAATCTCAAATTTTGGGTTGTCCCCAGAAAAGTAATAGAGGGGAAATCTTCCAATGGGGACACTAGTTCTGATGACCTGGAGGTCCCCAAGGAATTCCCTTAAAAAGGAAGTAAAGTTTTCCTTTTTAATTGTACCTACAAGTGAGCCTATAATAAGGCTTCCCAGTAGGTACAGTAAATATCTCCTAAACTTGCAACGTTTAGGAGATATTTACTATATACGCCAATTACCTCATCAGCGCATGCGCTCTAAAGGAACGACAATATGTGCTGTTTCTTCAGAGCCCTGTGCCGTGACCGTGATGTTATCGCGGCTCCGGCCACTCACAGCCCTGGAGCCCGAGAATCCAGAAAAAAACACTGAGGAAGATGTCAGCCGTGTCAGCGGTGTGTGGATGCTGCTGCAGGGCTTCGTCCTAAGGTAAGTATTTCATAATGAGCTAGTATGCGATGCATACTAGCTCATTATGCCTTTGTCTTACAGGTTTTTACTTTTTATTTGTTTTGTTTTTTTTCAGATTTACAACCTCTTTATTTTGCAGGGATTTCCTTTCACTTCCTGTTTAGCTATGGGACAGGAAGTGAAGAGAAATCTCCGCAATTGGACAGAGATGGTGAAAAAAAAATATGACAGGAGTTATAACCCTCCCTTACTCTATCCACAATGAAAAAAAAAGTTGTCCCTATAGTTCTACGTTAAATTATGTTTGTGAAATGTCTTAAATGTAGATCTGAGATAAGATCAGTAAGTGCACTGATTACTGCTGGGAGATAGATGTAGTGCTAATTAAAAAAAAATTTTTTTTTTAAGTCAGCAGCTACAAATACTGCAGCTGCTGACTTTTAATAATCAGACACTTATCTGTCCCAGAGTCCAGCGATGCGGGGGAACGAAGCCCCCCCTCGTTCCCCGCTCCGCTCGCGGTGCCGGCATTGTTACTGTGGGCACCCGGCTGTGGCTTCACAGCCCGGCAACCACTGCGCATGTGCCTGTCACGTGTCCCAGATGACTGACTGCACTGAGGGGAAGTGATGTCAGTGCCCGGGCACTGAAGGAGGCAGACTACGAGGGACCCCCTAGCAACAGGCATTTAGAGGTGAGTGAAAAAAAAAAATGTTTCCAATTATAAATTTTTTTTTTTTTTTTAATGAATTTTAAGCTATTTTTTTTTTTTTTTTTTTGGTGGAAACACCACTTTAAGTTCCTACACTAAACAAGAAAAAATAGCAAAAGTGATACACACACCTTTCTTATAACAGAACAATTTGGGATTGTCAATTTCATGTAAAAAAAATTAGATTTTTATGTCTTATTAACAAATAGTATAATGTTAATCTGTATAACAAACAGGTAATACAGCTTACAAAATATTTAGTAGCATGATAATAATAATAATCATAATAGACACTGTTCTCTATTTTTGTTATAAATATACCTGCTTCTAAAATATACCGGTAATATGTCACTTTAGTTAAGAAAGTACCTTATATACAGTTCCAGACCGCATATATTTTTATTATTGTTCCAAAGACATGTTAATGACCTTTTTTGTAAACAACAAAGGCAAGTGAAAGATTAACTATTAGAATAATAAAGATTAATTCGATTTTGAATTAAACTATATATAAAAATATATAAAATGAATAAAAAAGATAACTAAAAATACAACAAAGCCCTAGTTTCCTGCAAGGAATAATATTGTGAATTTTTATGTCTATTTTTTAATATTATCAGAGTAAGCACATATTTCTAAACCCTGGGAATATACCTACAATACCATATACTATATGTTATCGCAAACACGCCAACACTTATCTAAGCTAAGATCTAAGCTTAAGATAGCTTATCTAAGCTATCTAAGTAAATGAACATTGCATTATGCATGCAAAAACTAACAGATACAAAACACTGTCACAGTAGTTACCTGAGAAATGCAAGTGGTCTCTTTTCCGTAAGTGTACATGTTCTGTGCTCTGGGCTCAGGTAGGATGTTATAAATTGGAGTACAGTCTCCACCTCCAGACCAGCCTCCACTCATTAGATGGGGTGGTATGATGGAGAGAGATCTGGTGTACATCACCATATAAAACCCACAGAAATATATTAGCTCCAGTAATCTCTAATTATTCTCTGGTTGCATCACTATGAATTACTGCAATGGGATTACTTAGTACAAAAGGCACAGGAAAAATGGTTGTCCATACTTGCTGTTCGGTTAGGGTCATATTTAGCTTAAAGTGAGCATGTACTTTGCCTCTATTAGGCAATTTGATAGGTTCCTTTCCTATCAAGCTCCACAGACAGTTTGTACTTACCTTTCTTAAGCACCATTGCCTTTTAGATCTGTTGCTGCAGCCCACAAAGCTTAATGTGCAAGTTTCCACTTACATGAACCACTCACGGTTCTTTCTAATACCCCCATCCGTCCATTGACGCAGCACCTGACTTTTATAAGATTGCACTATGGGAAGCAAGATTGGGGGAGTGTTATGTTTCCCCCCCAATACTTGGAAGTACCACTCTTTTTACTACCCCCAGCAGCAGATCTACTCAGTGAGCACAGTAGAAGCATGTTAGTTTTAAAGAAACCCTGTTTATTCATTTCTATAGCACCGCCAATTTACGCTTCGCTTTACATACACAGTTGTGCTCAAAAGTTTGCATACCCTGTCAGAAATTGTGAAATTTTGCCATTAAAGTGGTGTGCCCATTTAAAAAAATAAAATTAAAAGTCAGCAGCTACAAATACTGCAGCTGCTGTCTTTTAATAATTGGACACTTACCTGTCCCAGGGTTCAGCGATGCGGGGGATCAAAGCCCCGCTCGTCTCCCCCTCCATTCGGCGGCACCAGCATTGTCATTGTGGGCGCCCAGCTGTGGCCGCGCAATCTGTCACGTGTCCCAGATGATTGACAAGAGGGAGGGGCAGAGCTGAGCCCTTCCTGCGCCACGGGGAAGTGATGTCACCAGCCCAGGCACTCAAGGAGGCAGACTTTGAGGGACCCCCTAGCAACAGACCTGCATAACAAGGTAATGAAACTTTACAAAGATGGAAAAGGATATAAAAAGATATCCAAAGCCTTGAATATGCCAGTCAGTACTGTTTAATCACTTATTAAGAAGTGGAAAATTAGGGGCTCTTTTGATACCAAGCCAAGGTCAGGTAGACCAAGAAAGATTGCAGCCACAACTGGCAGAAGAATTGCCCAGGATACAAAGAAAAACCCACAGGTAACCGCAGGAGAAATACAGGCTGCTCTCCAAAAAGACTGTGTGGTTGTTTTTAAGGAGCACAATTCAACGATACCTGAACAAAATACAGCTGCATGATTGAGCTGCCAGAAGGAAGCCTTTACTGTGCCAATGCCATAAAAAAGCCAATGAGGCATGTCAAGGTGTTGTTGGACATATTGTAACCAGGCTTTTTTGTGGAACTTGTACAGTAAAGTCTTCTTTCTGGCAACTTGACCATGTAGCTCTTTTTTGTTCAAGTATCATCGTATTGTGCTAAGTGCTCCTTAAAAACAACCACACCATCTTTTTCCAGAGCAGCCTGTATTTCTCCTGAGGTTACCTGTGGGTTTTTCTTTGTATCCCAAACAGTTCCTGTGGCAGTTGAGGCTGAAATCTTTCTTGATCTAACTGACCTTGGCTTGGTATCAAGAGATCCCCAAATTTTCCACTTCTTATTAAGTGATTGAACAGTACTGACTGGCATATTCAAGGATTTGGATATCTTTTTATATAATTTCCCATCTTTGTAAAGTTTCATTACCTTGTTACGCAGGTCTTTTGACTGTTCTTTTCTACCTCCTCGTGGCTCGGTGTCTAGCCTGCTTAGTGCATCCATGTGAGAGCTAACAAACTCATTGACTATTTATACACAGACACTAATTGTGATTTAAAAAGCCACAAATGTAGGAAATTAACCTTTAATTGCCATTTTAACCTGTATGTGCCACCTTCTGTGTCTGTACCAGGGCCAAGCATTCCAGGGTATGTACATTTTTTTATCAGGGCCATTTGGGTGATTTCTGTTATCATTATGATTTAAAAAGGATCCAAAAAAGAATGTGATAATAAATGGCTTCATGTGATTGCTATCCTTAAATAAAAGACAGTTTTTTGACATGATCAGTCCTATTTTTAATATTAATGCCAGAAATTTCACATTTTCTGCCAGGGTATGCAAACTTTTGTGAACTATACAAACATATATACCGCACTGTCTAGAACGCACAATAGCAGCCAGCACATCAGTGTGTTGAGATAAGTAAAAAAAAGGATGGGGAATGTGCAGCGCTAACAAATAAACTATTTTAAAACATAGACTAAAATCAATAAATGAAAGAAAACTATTAAGTGTACTGGTGACATATACTTAATAAAAATACAAAACAGTGTCCATAGGTGAACTAAGGGACCAGAAAGAGTCTTTAAAAAAGAAATTATGCAAATATGTAATCCAAAAGAATAAAATGATCAATTGAATCATAAATGTGCATCAAAGAATAATGTGAATTGATAGGAGATCCTCCACCAGAAGCACCAGTCGCTTACCAGAGGGATTGAACTCATATATGTATACACCTAATGAGTCAATCAGACTTTGTGAAGTACGCGGGATGATTCAGGCTCACTGTATGGACACAAACTCCAGAGGGGTGTTCAGGATGGTGGATATCAGCAGATAAAATGAAAAATGGGCAAATCAGCCCAACCTGACTCTCCAGCTCTTCATCCTTTTCATGAAGAGCTGGAGAGTCAGGTTGAGCTGATTTGCCCATTTTTCATTTTATCTGCTGATATACACTGTCCTGACGTACCCGGAAGAAACCCTGGTAGGCACAGGGAGTACATGCAAACTCCAGGCAGGTAGTGCCGTGGTTGATATTCAAACAGATGACCCTAGAGCTGCTAATTTAACATGCTAACCACTTAGCCACTGTGCTACCCCTGTTATGAGAAAAACTTGGTGGCTACTATTGCTGGCCTCCTTTTGAAAATAAAAGCTGATTGGCTGTTATACCGATTGTCTACAGTACATTGAATACATTCTCAGTCAATGACCAAGAAAAAGTATGCAGATAAGGATTTTAATCTATACTTCCAAGTAAGTACCGTATTTATCGGCGTATAACACGCACTTTTTCACCCTGAAAAATGAGGGAAAATCGTGCCTGCGTGTTATACGCCGATATACACTTTTTTTTTTTTTAATAAATTTTTTTTTTTACCGATGGGGGCGGGGATCGGGCGGTCCGCCACATTGGGAGGGTGTCGGGCCGGCCGTGCTGCTCTCCTCCTCCCGCTCCGCCTCCTCCTCGATTGTGATTGGAGGAGGCGGCTTCATCTCTCGTGTACCCGGTCATGTGACTCTCCTCTGCTCATTGATGGTCACATGACCGTTCTCCTCCCGCTCCGCCTCCTCCTCGATTGTAGCTTTGGATTGGAGGAGAGCGGGCATGAACCAGCAGAGGAGAGTCACATGACCGGGTCCACGAGAGCTGCTTTAATGGAGGCACACAGAAGCCCCCATCTACACTGATGGTGACACATGCTTCTCAACCCCTAAAGGTATGCTGGCAGCGCTGTCCCATGGTTTGTGTGCTGTGCAGGGGGGTGTCAGTGTGCTGTGCAGGGGGGGGTGTCAGTGTGCTGTGCAGGGGGGGTGTCAGTGTGCTGTGCAGGGGGGGTGTCAGTGTGCTGTGCAGGGGGGTGTCAGTGTGCTGTGCAGGGGGGGTGTCAGTGTGCTGTGCAGGGGGGTCCGTGTGCTGTGAAAAAATTTTTTTCCTGAAACTTCCCTCTTAAAATCAGGGTGCGTGTTATACGCCGGTGCGTGTTATACGCCGATAAATACGGTAATTTTTAACCATTTTCAACACTTTGTGGCCAGTACGTCAACATATCAGCCTGGCATCTAGCATTTATTCAAAAGGACAACAATAGCAGCCCTTCATTACCTTTTGGACAGCTTTTCTACAGTATAAGGCACTTATTGGCCATTTCCAAGGACAGGAGAGGAAGATGAGACATTAGCAAAGCTGAGCACTATGAGTAAATCTAGAAATAAAGCTGAAGGGGTGGGGAGTAAAAAGTCTACAAAGCAAAATTTCAAGATCATCTGATACAAAACAATGCTCCATGGTTACATTTGTCTCTTCCCATGATCTGTTCTAGTGAGATGGAACACTGCAAAATAATACAACCAAAATATTGTATGATTGGGCAGTAATGCAGGCCTGGCCCCCCTGGGTTAACACCTGCAAGGCCATCACATACCTCCCAACTTTTGAACTTCAGAATGAGGGACAAATGAGGGAGTAAGTGAGCTGCGACGCACGGAACTGCAAAATGTGGGTGTGGCCAAAGTGGTAATGGTGGGAGGGGCTTAAGGGGTGTAGTTAAACAAAACCCAGCTCTCTCCCCTTTACAAATGCCCCCCCAGCTCTCTCATCAATGCCCCCACCCTAGCTTTCTGAGCAATGCCCCCCCCCCAGCTCTCTCACCAATGCCCCCACCCTAGCTTTCTCAGCAATCCCCCCCAGCTCTCTGAGCAATGCTCCCCCAGCTTTCTCACTAATGCCCCCCCGTAGCTCTCTCACAAATCCCCCCCTCCTCTCTTACTAATGCCCCCCCAGCTTTGCAGGCATCTCCCTCTTTGTCCACTAGTGCAGACCCCTGTGCATCAAACTTCTTTATATATGGCCTAGGATAGACGCTTCAGGAATTCTAGATAAAAGGTGCCTGAAGTATCCATGTGTCCATGGGACCATCTGGATACAAATAGACAAAAATCCCTATTAAGTTGAGTTAGCTCTAGACTCTTTTTATAATTTATCATCCAACCGTATCTTGATAATATAGGCCACAGCATCCACCTGTATTCCACTAGCTGCGCTGGATCTTTTCATAAAAGGAGGATATTGTCTCGTTAGTGATAAGAACTGAGACCCAGTTCTTGTAAAGAAGCTTGGATAGTGATCCGAGCCCTCGTGAGGGCTCTGAGGGAAGTGCAGGGTCCAAAGGGGAGACTCTGGAATTGTAGATGGACCTGGTCGACCGAAAATCTCAGATATTTCTGTAACAGTTGTAGTATGGGTGTGTGCAATAAGCATCCCTGAATCCCCTGGGTACATCTAATTCTGCTGTTCTTGGGAATCAAGTCTGACTTTCCTCCTGTGACGAGGGAAATGGCTTTCTGTAACCTTTCTGCAAAGAGTGATATTATATGAATTTTGTTTTGACACAGTGTCAGCTGCCCATAGTTCTGACCACAATACCCATACGGCTATCACAAGTAGGGACATTGATCTTGCGATCTTGCGAAGTATCGAATTGTATTCATCACCGTCTCAAGTCTGCTGAGAGACATAATTCGTCCAAAGCCTTGACTATATTTTCCCTAGGGACATTTTGATGAATCAGTGTTTCCATGGTTTCGGTCCATGCTCGCATGGCTTTGGATACAGATGATAAGGCAATTGCTGACTTCCAGGCGTTTACCTTTGGTAAGCTCCTTTAAGTTGGGGACTATTCGTCTGGCTAAAGGATCCTCAACTGAGGCTGAATCATCGATTGGTGAGATTAAATTCTTTGTTATAAGAACCACTGCCGCGTCTACTTCCTGTGCTCTGGCATGGCAGAATCTTGTTCCGACAGTGGATACAATTTTCCTAGGCAATTGAGAGGAAAAAATTATTATTATTTTTTTTTTCAACAATGTCTCTGACATCATCCATCAGAGTAAGCCTAGGTTTCCACTATTGCGACCTGAAAGTCACGCAATTTTCCCACGATTTTGATGCGACTTTAAACAATGCCTGTGTATTCTTGAGGTCTATGGACCTCAAGTCGCATTAAAGTAGGACCAAAGTAATGCAGGGACTACTTTGAAGTCGCACAGATATGAACGGTACTCATTGGAAATCATGGGGTACAACCTGTCATGCGACTTTTCAGTCGCATGACAAGTCACACTAGTGGAAACTGAGCCGAAAGGAGGAAACCTGCTTCCTTAGAAATGGGAAGTACATCTTTGATTTCGCAGTCTCGGCTTCCTCCCAGCCAATAGTTGGCTTTACAGCCTGGACATAGGGCTGAACTAGAAAAAGTCTGAGGGCCAAGCTCTTCTGAGGTACCCTTAGATGGCCCACTATCATCCAGATGTCTAGGAGGGATACTTGCTGCGTGGTGAGAGGATTCTCTCGAGGATGGGTCAGGAAGAGTTAACTTCTCTGGAGGAGGTTAAGCTAATTGCTGCAATGGAACTGCTGTTGCTCATTCCGCTATGTAACCCCTGCCCATCTTTTGAGTAGGACAGCTTACCTGTTAACCCTCTGACTCTCTGTCTGCTGCATAGACTCCAAAACAGCTTTTGCAGACCAATTGGCTGGTAATGGGATGACCTCGCATGCTCGGCATTTAGGATTTGAGAGTTGGTGAATTTGAAGAACTATGTCTTTTCACGGATGAACCCTCGCCGCTTGCATGGTATCCTGATCTGGATGGTGTGCCCTGGTTGTGGCCTTCATAGGTTTGTTTATGTCGCCTTGATGTCCGCTTGGACTTCTTCTGGCGTACAAGGCTGAAATACCTAAACATACCAGCATAAGTGCTCTCTTTTTTTTTTTTACTAGATGACGGTCCCTACCTAAAATGTTGGAGAGGGTCTTGTTTGGGTGGCATACTGCTTATTTTAGGCAGCAGACAGAAAAAACAGCTAGAGAAAGATAAAGGAGTTAGTGACTGGTATTTCAGCTGGAGCAAGGAAACGGTATTCCTGGGTAAAAAAAAGAAAGAAATTATATTTACCGTTGGTGAAAAACAGGGTCCCCCCAGGAGCTCCCTGCATAGGTAACCTCCTCAGATGACAGCAGGATGCCATGCTGAAAGCCCCCAGTAATAAACAATGGAGAGGGGAGGGACATCTGTGGAAGATACAACCTTCTAAAAAATGATTTTGACAAACAAGGGCAAAAAATAACAAATTTGCCCCTATTCAAAATGGCTGCCAAAACCTCAGGCCAGACCGCGCAAGCGTGGATGGCGGCACTAGGACCTATGCGGCCCATCCCAACTCAGCACAGCCTACCGAGCCGGTTCCTGACATCTGCGCAAGGAGGGGAAGGTGGTGGGGGAGGAAGAAAGCAAAAAAGAGAGAGAGGAACGCAAGGAAAGGATAGTGAGAGAGAATGGATGTCAGGAGGGAGAAATGAAAGGATAAGGCTAAGTGAAAAATAGATATAGCTGCTTTCTCTGCTGCAGGCTTGAGCAAATGCCAGTATATAAATGTAGATGGGAGCTCTTAGTTAACCGCTTCCCGACCGCCTAACGCAGATATACTGCGGCAAAATGGCACGGGCAGGCAAAATCACGTACCTGTACGTGATCGTGCACTTGCCTGCCTGTGGGTCGCGCGTGCCGCCAGCGGCGCGCTCGCGACCCGGTCGGGAGCTCCGTGACCCCGGCCGCGGGACCAGCGGACCCGATCGCCGCTGGTGTCCCGCGATCGGGTTACGAAGCTGAAGAACGGGAAGAGGTATGTGTAAATAAACCTCTCCCCGCGCTTCCTACACTGCCTGTCATTGATCGGCTGTTCCCTGTCATCGGGAAAGCCGAACAATGACGTCAGACGTCAGCCCCGCCCCTAATGTAAAAAAAAAACACACACGTCACAGCCCATAACCCCTCCCCTCCCCCTAGCGGTTAACCCCTTCACTACAACTGTCATTTATACATGAATCAATGCATTTAAATAGCATTGATTGCTGTATAAATGACAATGGTCCCAAAAATGTGTCAAAAATGTCCGATGTGTCCGCCATAATGTCGCAGTCACAATGAAAATCGCTGATCGCCGCCATTACTAGTAAAAAAAAAATATTAATAAAAATGCTATAAAACTATCCCCTATTTTGTAAACGCTATAACTTTTGCGCAAACCAATCAATAATCGCTAATTGCGTTTTTTTTTACCAAAAATATGTAGAAGAATACGTATCGGCCTAAACTGAGGGAAAAAAAAGTTTTTTTATATATTTTTTTGGGATATTTATTATAGCAAAAAGCAAAAAATATTGCATTGTTTTCAAAATTGTCACTCTATTTTTGTTTATAGCGCAAAAAATAAAAACCGCAGGGGCGATCAAATACCACCAAAAGAAAGCTCTATTTGTGGGGAAAAAAGGACGCCAATTTTGTTTTGGAGCCATGTCGCACGACCGCGCAATTGTCAGTTAAAGCGAAGCAGTGCCGAATCGCAAAAAGGGGCCTGGTCCTTTGGCTGCCAATTGGTCCGGGGCTGAAGTGGTTAAGAGACAACTGCTGTCCCAAAAGGCCCACAGAAGAGACTCCCTATCTTATTAGCACATTTAGCTGCCCAAGAATAGGGACTGCACCTGGGAGAGGCTTGAACCCAGCTGGAAGCTGCCGACTGCAGAGGCAAGAGACGTTCGACCACCATTCACTGACCATGAGGTAAGAGGAAAAAAAGGAGAATGCTGGGAGTGCGCTAATCCTTTTCTTTTATAATATTTACTGGACCTGAGGGAGGAGCCAAGGTGGCGCTTGTCACTTGTCATGGAGGCACCAGGAAAAAGTTTTGCCTATAGTTCTACTTTAATGCTAAAGACTATTAGAAAGTGAACATGCTCAGACATAAAATTGTGCTCAGCCTTACCAGACACAATTTAAAAAAAGCTATTAGTTGATTCTGATCTCACATTAGACAAAGTGGCATCAATTTGCAGGATCAAAATGACCACAAAGGCACAGGCTACATTTTGAAAGGTGATTCAACAAAGAAAAATATTTGCAAACAGAAATGATATTGTACATCAAAAAGCATTGTTTGAGGACAGCTAGGTCATAGTTAGAAATTGCAGGCACACAGGCAGGATAACTGTGGAAACAGGGCTTGATTTCTGCATAGACAACTCAGTGCCTGGCCTAGGGTGTCAGGGCTGTCAGGCATGGTACAGACCTTACCATAAATCAGTAATGCCCCGTACACACGGTCAGATATTCCGATGGAAAAAGTCAGATCGGATTATGTTGTCAGAAAATCCGATCGTGTGTGGGCTCTAGCAGGCTTTTTCCGTCGGCATTTCCGACGGAAATAATTTGAGCGCAGGAACTCATATTTTCCGACAACTAAAACCGATCTGACTTTTTCCGATCGTGTGTAGGGAATTCCGACGGACAAAGTGCCACGCATGCTCAGATCAAATTACGAGACCAAAGCTATTGGCTACTAGCCTCTACCTAGTTCCGTAGTACGCAACAAACGTCACCACGTTCGGAACGATAGGATTTTCCGACAACTTTGTCCGACCGTGTGTATGCAACACCAGTTTCGGGAAAAAATCCGTCAGAAAAAATCGGATTTTGTGGTCGGAATTTCCAACCGTGTGTACGGGGGCTAACACTTTCTCTTGTATAATGCGAAGTTCTAGAATTCTTCCCTGCTTGTCAGGGCAATCAAGTTTCTACTCCTGCACAGTTTGTGCATTTTTAAAGTGTTACTAAATTCAGGACCCTGCATTCACTATATCTGGTCCCATACAGTATGCAGAACATGGAAATGCAATTATTTTAGTAAATATAAATTGATAAATACCTTTTCTCATCAGCAGTATATAGCAGCCTTGTGACTTCTATCAGTGTCCGACTGAGCACTGGTAAAAGCTTGTAGGAGGAGTTTTTATCTTGCTCTGACTGACCTATGAGGCTGCATGACCCCTGACTTTCTGTCTGGACAGTGCTGATTGGCCCTGTGTTAATAACATGCCCCCTTTCCAAAAATAAAAACTCTCTAGCAATACACACCAAACTGAGCATGTGCAGAGTGCCTCCAAGGCTCTGTTCTATTAGCAGATAGATTGGAGACAGTAAAAAAAGGGGAGGATCAGCGAAGACAGGATCAAACAACCTTATTACACAATGCAAAGGATTAACCCCTTAGGTTTCACAGTGAGTATAACAAGCATGCTTTACTGCATATACAGACTGATTTTACTTTTGTGGATTTGGCAACACTTTAAAGCGGAGCTTCACCCTAAAGGGGAACTTCTGCTCATCGGAACCCAGATATAATACAGGTATCTGCACCCACTTTCGGGAATAGACTCCCGTGCGAGTCACGCCCCTTCCCGCACCCCCGCTGTCTCCTGGGAAACACACAGGTCCCAGGAAATAACGGGGACCACTTACGACGCACAGTGCGACTCGCGCATGCGCACTGGGGAACTGGGAAGTGAAGCCGCAACGCTTCACTTCCTGATTCCCTCAATGAGAATGGCTGTGGCAGCAGCCGAGAACCGAGCGATTGCTCGGCTTCAGCTGCCGACATCGCTGGACCCTGGGACAGGTAAGTGTCCATTTATTAAAAGTCAGCAGCTGCAGTACTTGTAGCTGCTGGCTTTGAATAATTTTATTTTAGGTGGACTCCCTCTTTAAGTGTGTAATTACTGTTCACCTTGAAGAAAAATGCTAGTACAGTAGGGTAACAGCTTGTGGACACTTTAAACATCTCCACTCCCACCCCAGCTTCAGAGTATAATGTCCGATGTTGTTATTATAATCAGGGCCAGACTGGCCTACCGGGATACCGGGATATTTCCCGGTAGGCTGCCTGCCCTGGGGCCGCTTTGCGGCTGCACTGCTCCCCTCTCATGCTCCTGTGTTTCACGGAGCTGGCCGGGTCTGTGTTCATTGGCCGCGTTGTAACAAGGTCCCGCCCCCTAGACCAGCTCGTGTGATAGTAGATAGAATCCACCTATCACACAGCCGGTCTAGGGGGGCGGGACCGTGTTACAACGCAGCCGCCGATGGGGGACACAATATGACATGACACCGGCCAGCTCCGTGAAACACAGGAGAAGATGCCTGTGAGTACCGCCCGCCCTGTGTGCACTGCCTGGATAGGTGGATCGGCAGGGGGCGGCATATAGAGGAGATTAGCTTTCTATATTCCTCCATGAAGCCACTGAATGCTTGGAGGAGGGAGAGAAGGAGAATCAAGCATTCTGCGGCTGCATGGAGGAATATAGAAAGCTAATCTCCTCTATATGCCGCCCCCCTGCTGATCCACCTATCCAACTTTTTTTACTGCCCCCCCCCAGTGCTCTCCAGCCCCCCCCCCCCCCCCACAGTTCTCTCAACCCCTGTTCTTTCTGCCCCCCTGCTCTCCCCATCCTTCGCTAGCCCCCACCCCAGTGCTCTCCACCCCCCCACAGTGCTCTCCAGCCCCCACCGTGCTCCCCACAGTGCTCTCCAGCCCCCACCGTGCTCCCCACCCCCCACAGTGCTCTCCAGCCCCCACCGTGCTCCCACCCCCCACAGTGCTCTACAGCCCCCACCATGCTCCCCACCCCCCACAGTGCTCTCCAGCCCCCACCGTGCTCCCCACAGTGCTCTCCAGCCCCCACCGTGCTCTCCAGCCCCCACCGTGCTCTCCAGCCCCCACCGTGCTCCTCACGCCCCACAGTGCTCTCCAGCCCCCACCGTGCTCCCACCCCCCACAGTGCTCTCCAGCCCCCACCGTGCTCCCACCTCCCACAGTGCTCTCCAGCCCCCACCGTGCTCCCACCCCCCTATTGCTCTCCACTCCCCCCTGCTCTTTGTACCCCCCAGTGCTCTCCAGCCCTGTTTTTCTGCCACCCCCAGTGCTCTCAAGCTCCCATCCAGTGCTGTTCGCCACCCCACACTCTTACCCCCCCCCCAGTGCTCTCAGCCTCCCGTGCTCTCCACCCCTGTTATTTTTGCTCCCCCCCAGTGCTCTGCACTCCCCACCCCTGTGATCTCCACTCCCCCCTGCTCTTTGCCCCCACCCATGTGCTCTCCAACCCTGCCAGTACTCTCTGCTCCCCCTTCTCTCCAGCTCCCACCCAGTGCTCTCCACTTCCCCAGGACCAGAGGACAGGCTGACTGGGGCCGGAAAGTGAGGACGGCAGAAGGTGCAGATGGCCAGGGACCACTCCATCTCACAGCAAACAGATCCTCTGGAAGGAACACTGTCCCCATCCAAAACGAGAACAGCCCCTGCCTGCTGCTGGCCATCATGGATATCCTACTGGCATGCAAGGTACTGTACCGAGCATCAACAACACACCTTCCCACAGACAGGGACTGCAGACTGGGACATGGGGCACAGGAGGGGCTGCAATGATGGGCACAGTGAGGCTGCATTCATGGGCACAGTCAGGCTGCATTCATGGGCACAGCGAGACTGCTTTCACGGCACAGTAAAGCTGCATTTGATGGGCACAGTGAGGCTGCAATGATGGGCACAGTGAGGCCGCAATGGTGGGCACAGTGAGGCTGCATTCACGGGCAGAGTAAAGCTGCATTTGATGAGCACAGTGAGGCTTCATTTGATGGGCACAGTGAGGCTTCATTTGATGGGCACAGTGAGGCTGCATTGAGCTCCTGTATCATGTCTGCAGCCTCTGACCATCTCCTGTATCATGTCTGCAGTCTCTGTGGGAGTCTGGAGAGGAGTCAAGAGTGGGAGCGCCGCCAGAATGGGGGTCATGGGAGAAGTCAAACGTGTGTGGACTGTGGAGAGGAGACTAGGATAAAACCAGAGCCACCAAGCTGGAGCCGACTGACTGAGCCCTGCTTGGTGCACCTGAGAGGAGGTCAGTGAAAGCACCGCCAGGCCAGTCTGAAGGGGGGGTCACTGATGTAAGGGGGGAGTGAGTACAATAATGTAAGGGGGCACTGATATAAAGGGTTAACCCCTTATATCAGCAACCCCCCCCCCCCTTACCTTAGTGTATTTTTTCTGCGAAAGGTGGTCCCCCACGTTCTGAGTTCCTGGGGTCCTCCTTGATGATTGACCACTTTTAACTGGAATTTGCTTTTATATATATATATATATATATATATATATATATATATATATATATATATATATATATATATATATATATAAAGCCCTATGTGATTTCATATCTGTCTTATCTATGTATAATACACTCTTCAAATGTGCTTTAAAATGTATGGTTTTCCCTTTCATGAACAAGAAAATAATGACGTTATGCTGTTGCGCTGTTATAATAATGTTGTGGGGCTGGTATTAACATTTTTCCAGGGCTGAATTTTATTCCCAGTCCGGCCCTGATTATAATAATGAGACTTACAAGCAGTTGGTCTTCGCAGCAGGAGGTATAAGTCTGGCCTTGTGTTAACCAATTTACAAACTAAAAAATGGTGCCTTAGATACCAATGTACCATAAGTGTGGGAGAAAATAATAATTCTTGCAATCCTTCAGGATCTGAATGTTCATGTTGCAAAAATAACAAATAGCTAGATAAGTAGCCTCTCAGGCTAGTGGTCACTCACAAAGTAAGACATTTCTTAAATAGAGACACAGACATCACTAAGAACCTGCTAGAGCCACTAACTCTGCTCCAACAGAGACAGAAATCTGAACCCTTACCATAGTTTATTAAAAGTGGTTATAAAGGTACAAGGTTATTTACCTTCATGCAATTCCTTGATCCAGTGATGTGCACGAGAGCAGCAGCTCTCTCGGCTCTCTCTCCTTGTTGGGCAGAGAAGAAGCAGTGGGGGCCATTGGCAGTAAAAATAGAGCAGGGGGCGGGGCCAAGATGTGTGTATCAATGGGCACGCATTTTGCTATGGAGGTACTTGGCAGGGGGGAGGAGCCAGGAGTACCGGCGAGGGAACCCCAGAAGAGGAGGATCAGGTCTGGTTTTGCACGGAGTACTGTAAATATAACATATTTAAAAAAAAATATGTTTTCCTTTAGAATCACTTAAACTAAAACCTTTCCCTTTTACTGTAAACTAAAAATAACAATTCTTCCTTATAATTCACTAAATCAACTTTAATGGCAATGGTTAGATACCAAGTAGGCGAACGTTACTTTTTAAAAAGGGGATCTTAATAATATTTTGAACAAGGCGTCACATAACCAAGTGCCACTCCTAATGGTGGATCTTTAACTTTTACTGAATTTACAACAGAGAAATTCCTTGAGAATTCTCAGCAGCTTGCTGGTAGATGTGCTCAGAACTAGGGATGGACTTGGGCATGTTCGAAATCCCACGTGCCTGATCCTGCCAGGAAGCTGACACAGCTAATCACAGGCAGTGAGACATTTCCCGATCTGTGCAGCTGCGCACTAGGAAATGTCTTACTGCCTGTGATTAGCCGTTTGCAGTGTCAGCTTCCTGGCGGGCATGGGCACGTGGGATTTCGAACACGCCCGAGCCCATCTCTACTCAGAACCAACAAGACTGTAAAATGTGGCCTATGCAGATGAGCTGTGATGTTGAAAGAAGTTACAGAAAAGTTAGCTTTTGCATATTTTGTTTCCAGAGTGCCACGCTGTCGCTGACTAGTGTCATGGAAAAGGTAGGTGTAATTAAAAGGACATGGTTTATTGTGACACACGTTTCCACATCTTCCAGCATAGGCTTTTGTTGTGCTTTCTGCAACTGATCACATGACATGTCAGAGCTAATATCAAATATAAAAAATACAGTGTTAAAAACAAATAGTTAATAAATAAATGAATACTGACATAATCCATTCTATAAAATGAATGTGCACATCAAAGTGAAAAAAGTATCCACTATGAAAAAATGTAAAAAACAAATTCAACAAATGTCCAAAGCGTTACAAAGTCCAATGGAGTGTTGTGTAAAAGTTTCCTCCACTAAGTATTTCTTCCCAGAGTGCTTGAGTTAGTTACATCAAAAAGTGCTCCCTCCACCACAATCAAGTGCTGCACTATCGGGGATCAGATTAGGCAAACCAGGCTCATGTCAGGTACTTGATCTATTATCCACCACTTCAAAAATCTCTCAGATGGTACATAAAAAGAGCGCAGGAGAACCCCAATGATGTGATAACTTCAGGATAATTTTATTAGACACTAAAAAAAATACTCACATAGACTGCAAGTACACAGGCACATCAAAACAAGATTTCCTGTTGAGAGTGTGTCCAGCAGCAGGATGCAACAATCAGCTTGCCAGCCACTCAAATCCTCAGACTGTTCACAACCCTTCCACTGCTCAACAGACACAGATCCAAACAATAATCCACCAGGTAAACCCATCGTGTCAGGCAACGGCTCCCTCACTGAGAACCTTAGTCTATACGTGGATGAATACTTTAGACCCTACGTCCTTAGCTTGCCCAGCTACATTGGGGATTGTCACGTACCTGGTGGTGCGAGCCCGAGATTGCAGGGAGAGGCCTCCCTTGCGTCTCCCACTCCTGGTCCCCTGGTGTGGGAACAGGAGAGCCAGGAGTGAGGAGGAGCACGGGTGCCTGGCAGGATCAACAGACCGGTGAGTAGGAAGCAGGTTAGCAGAGCTGGCAGGATCTTGGACAAGCAGGCTCACAGGTAAACTGGATAGCAGAGCTGGCAGGATCTTTGGCAAGCAGGCTCACAGGTAAACTGGATAGCAGAGCTGGCAGGATCTTTGGCAAGCAGGCTCACAGGTAAACTGGATAGCAGAGCTGGCAGGATCTTTGGCAAGCAGGCTCACAGGTAAACTGGATAGCAGAGCTGGCAGGATCTTTGGCAAGCAGGCTCACAGGTAAACTGGATAGCAGAGCTGGCAGGATCTTTGGCAAGCAGGCTCACAGGTAAACTTGGATAGCAGAGCTGAAGCAGGCTCACAGGTAAACTGGATAGCAGAGCTGAAGCAGGCTCACAGGTAAACTGGATAGCAGAGCTGAAGCAGGCTCACAGGTAAACTGGATAGCAGAGCTGAAGCAGGCTCACAGGTAAACTGGATAGCAGAGCTAACAGGAACTGGACAACGGCTTGGCAAGCAGGTTCACAGGTAAACTTGGATAGCAGAGCTGAAGCAGGCTCACAGGTAAACTGGATAGCAGAGCTGAAGCAGGCTCACAGGTAAACTGGATAGCAGAGCTGAAGCAGGCTCACAGGTAAACTGGATAGCAGAGCTGACAGGAACTGGACAACGGCTTGGCAAGCAGGTTCACAGGTAAACTTGGATAGCGGAGCTGACAGGAACTGGACACAGGAAACAGAACCACTGAATGGGCTGGAGACCAACAGGTGATCAGGTTCGTTACAGGAATCAGACTGCAAACTGGACAGAGACTTTGCAGGGAACCAGAGTTCATCAAGAAGTCAGGTAATGAATCTGAACTGGAAGCAAGGTACAATGGATCAGGCAGGAGGATGGTCATAGGAAGCCAGGGTCGGGTACAGGCAGAAAGCTGGATAGTCTATGGCAAGCCGGGTCAAAGGAACAGATATAACAGGATCAGGTTTTACTACACCACAACGCTGTAGAGCAGACAGCAAAGACCGTCTGCACAGGTCAGGCTTAAATAGGCCGACTGGTGCTAACTAGAGCGCGCGCCCGTCTCCCTGTGCGCGGTTGTGCATGTGCCCGCGCCCGGGCGCGCATGTGCATGCGCAATGGAATCTGAGGGCCGGGACGGCCCGGGTTTAAGTTTCTGGCAGGATCTTCATGACATTGCCCCCCTCCTAGGGGCAACCTCCGGGTGCCCCTCTGGGCAAATCTCTCAGGATGTGCTCTCTTAAAGGCTTGAACTAGACTCTTAGCGTGGATATTACACTCGGGCTCCCAGGAATTCTCTTCAGGACCATATCCCTTCCATTTGATCAAGAACTGATTCTGATTTCTCCTTCTTCTAACATTTAGTATGGCCTCCACTTCATATTCTTCCTCGCCATCTATCAGGACTGGATCCGGGGGTACAGTCCTTCTGTTGGGAAAGGGGTTGGGAGTGGAGGGTTTCAACAGAGAAACATGAAAGACCGGATGGACCTTGAGGGAGTCAGGAAGTTCCAACTCATAGGCTACTTCATTAATTTTTCGTTTGACTGGGAAGGGACCTAAAAACTTAGGGCCCAGTTTTTTCGAGGGACAAGCCATCCTCAGATTCAGGGTAGAGAGCCATACCGTGTCACCTGGTGCCAGTACCAATTCTCCACGCCTCTTTCGGTCAAAGACCGTCTTGTTATGCTCCTGGGTCCGGGCCATGGTGTCCTGCAGGAGTCGGTTATTGGAAGCAAAGAAGTCAATCTTTTTCTGAACTGCGGGCACAGTACATTCAGGAAGAGAATTGGGCAGGAATGAAGGATGAAAGCCATAGTTGGCGAAGAAGGGCGTCTGTTGGGTGGCCGAGTGGATAGCATTGTTATAGGCAAATTCGGCAACTGGTAACAGGGAGATCCAATCGTCTTGGGAGAAGGAAGAAAAGCACCGTAGATATTGTTCCAGGGTCTGATTGGTTCTTTCGGTCTGCCCATTGGTTTGAGGGTGATAAGCGGATGAAAACGATAGTTCAATGTTGAGGGCCTTGCAGAGCGATTTCCAGAACCGAGAGGTAAATTGTACCCCTCGGTCGGACACTATGTTGGCCGGTACCCCATGGAGTCTGATGACTTCTCGGATGAACACTTGTGCGGTTTCAGAGGCAGAGGGGGTGCCCTTCATAGGAACAAAGTGTGCCATCTTTGACAGACGATCAACTATCACGAAGATCGTAGTGTGGTCCTCTGCTGGGGGTAGTTCCACGATGAAGTCTATGGACAGCATCTTCCAGGGACGATCTGGGACTGGCAATGGCTTTAGTAGGCCCCAGGCTTTGGTTCTGTAACTCTTGCTCCGTATACACACAGTGCATGTTTCCACAAATTTCCTGCAGCCTTCCCTTAGCTGAGGCCACCAGAAGGTACGTTGTACCAATTCAGTGGTTTTGGTGACACCGAAGTGTCCGGCAAGTCTATGATCATGGCACAATTCCAGGATGGTTACCCGCAGACCCTCGGGAATGAAAATCTTATCTCCATGCCACAATAGCCCATCCTTGGCCCGTAACCCAGGACCGGGAGTGGGTATGAGGCCACTGGAAGCCCGCCTGAGCCGGGACAACAGGTCTTCCTGTAGCAGGAGGAAATTTCCAGGGGCAAGGATAGTGTCTGGAGGGGAACCATCTTGGGATTTGTGATACATACGAGACAGAGCGTCCGGCTTCGCATTTTTGGAACCCGGACGATAGGTCACGTGAAAAGTAAAACGAGAGAAAAATAAGGCCCAACGGGCCTGTCTAGGTTTCAACCTCTTGGCAGTCTTCAAGTACTCCAGATTCTTGTGATCCGTGAAGATCAAGATTGGGTGAGTAGCCCCTTCCAGCAGGTAGCGCCATTCCTCGAGGGCGGTCTTTATGGCCAGCAATTCCCGATCTCCCACATCGTAGTTCTTCTCGGCTGGGGACAGTTTCCGTGAGAAGAATGCCACGGGGTGTAGCAGGGCCTTGATGCCCTGTCTCTGGGACAGGATGGCCCCTACAGCTATCTCCGAGGCATCCACTTCTAAAACAAAGGGTAGAGAAGGATCTGGATGCTTCAGGATAGGAGCTGAGGTAAAGAGCCCTTTGAGGGCCTCGAAGGCCCCCTGGGCCTCAGGAGACCAATGAAAACGGGTACCTTGTTTGGTGAGCTGAGTAATGGGTGCCACTATGGCCGAGAATCCCTTGATGAATTTGCGATAAAAATTGGCGAAGCCAATGAATCGCTGGATCCCCTTTTTATCTGCGGGAACAGGCCAGTCCAGGATAGCTGAGATCTTCTGGGGGTCCATCCGGATGCCTCTACTGGAGATGATCAAGCCTAGGAAGGGTATGCTTTCTACCTCAAAGAGGCATTTTTCGGCCTTGGCATAGAGGCCATGTTGCCGGAGGCGGCCCAGAACACTTTTAACATGTCCACGATGCAACTCTAGGGAGGAAGAGAAAATTAGTATGTCATCAAGATAAACAACAGCAAAAACATCAAGGAAGTCCCGAAGCACATCGTTTATGAAAGACTGGAAGGTAGCGGGGGCGTTACAAAGTCCGAACGGCATCACCAGGTACTTAAAGTGCCCAAATCGAGACCGAAATGCCGTCTTCCATTCATCCCCATCCTTTATACGAACTAAATTGTACGCCCCTCTGAGGTCCAGTTTGGAAAAGATGGAGGCTGTGCCAAGCCTCTGAAACAGTTCAGGTACCAGGGGGAGCGGGTAGCGATTTTTGACAGTGATCTCGTTTAGGGCACGATAGTCCACACAGGGTCTGAGAGAATGGTCCTTCTTCTCTACGAAAAATATTCCTGCACCTGCAGGAGATGTAGATGGGCGGATAAAACCTTTTTTCAAGTTATCATCAATGTAGTCTTTCAATTTCCCCTGCTCCACCTCTGTTAACGGAAAGACCATACCGAAGGGAATCTTGGCCCCGGGAAGGAGTTCAATGGGACAGTCATAGGGCCTGTGGGGTGGCAGCACATCTGCCCTTTGTTTGCTGAACACATCCAGGTAGGCATGGTAGGCTTCGGGGATGGACTGACGTAGACCTGCCTCGGTTTCTAGGCAGAGCAAAGCGGAGGGTCCTGCGGGGACCATGGAGCCGCAGGACCTTTGGCAGTAAGGAGAGGAAAAGGCCACTTCTCCTGTGGACCAATTGATGACCGGGTTGTGTGCTTGCAGCCAGGGATTCCCTAGAATGACTAGGAACAAGGGAGAAGAGATTATGTCCAGACGTAACAGTTCTTGATGTGATTCTGAGATCACTGTGTGCAATGGAGCAGTCTCCTGAGTCACTGGGCCAGATTTAATGGTGGACTCATCCGCCAGATGGACGGACAGGCCCTGTTCCCTTGGACGGAGAGGAATTCGATGGCGGGCAGCAAAAACAGAGTCCATGAAGCAACTACAGGCCCCAGAGTCAATGATAGCGGTGGTCCACAGGGTCCTTCCTGGGAGCTGGAAGGAAACAGAAAGGGCAAGATGAGATGAAACCCCGGTCACAGGATCCACATAACTGGAGAGAATAGTGGGGAACTTACGGAGTTTAGCTGGGCAATTCCGGACATAGTGACCAGGCTCTCCGCAATACAGGGACAGATTATTGCTGCGGCGTCTCTGGCGTTCTGCTGGAGTGAGAGGGGCCCGCAGGAGTCCAAGTTGCATGGGTTCTGATGCCGAGGAAGTATGAACAGGTTTAACAGAGGGAGCAGTGCGGAAATGACTTGGGGCCGTGGGGAGCATCCAGGTAGGTCTTGGGGACCCCAAAGTTCGTTCGGCCCTACGCTCCCGTAGGCGCCGGTCAATTTGGATGCTTAGGTCTATGAGGGAGTTCAGGGTCTGAGGCATCCCTACTCTGGCGAGCTCATCCTTGAGCGCGTCTGAGAGGCCCATGCGGAATTGGTGATGGAGAGCAGCATCGTTCCAGTCTGTGTCGGCACCCCAACGCCTGAACTCAGCCACATAGTCCTCTGCTGGTCTTCGACCCTGTTGGAGAGAACGTAGGGCGGCTTCCGCAGTGGTTGAGAGTTGGGGGTCCTCATATAACTGCGCCATGGCGTCAAAGAAGGTGGAGAGACTGGTCAATGCTGCATCCTTTGGTTCCACGAGACGGTGGGCCCAGATTTGGGGATCCCCAGTCAGTAGGGCTACCACAAAGCCCACCTTCGTGGTCTCTAGAGAAAAGGTTCTAGGTTGAAGAGCAAAATGAAGTTCACAGGAGTTGCGGAAAGTTCTGAAGCTACCACGGGCACCTGAAAATTTCTCTGGAGTAGGAACCGTGGGCTCAGGTGGTAGCATCACTATAGTCTGGGTAGGTGCAGGCCCCGTTGGGGGTATTGCCGGGTGAGGAGTTCCTTGGGTACTGGATGGACCAGACAAGGCCAGTACCCGCTCCTCCAGCCGGGTGTATCCTTGCTGGAGGTTTTTCACCGCCTCGGTCAGACCTGCCAGGTGTTGGCATAACCCCTCCATGGCGGGGGCTCCCTGCTCGGGCTCAGACATGGCTGTCTGCTACTGTCACGTACCTGGTGGTGCGAGCCCGAGATTGCAGGGAGAGGCCTCCCTTGCGTCTCCCACTCCTGGTCCCCTGGTGTGGGAACAGGAGAGCCAGGAGTGAGGAGGAGCACGGGTGCCTGGCAGGATCAACAGACCGGTGAGTAGGAAGCAGGTTAGCAGAGCTGGCAGGATCTTGGACAAGCAGGCTCACAGGTAAACTGGATAGCAGAGCTGGCAGGATCTTTGGCAAGCAGGCTCACAGGTAAACTGGATAGCAGAGCTGGCAGGATCTTTGGCAAGCAGGCTCACAGGTAAACTGGATAGCAGAGCTGGCAGGATCTTTGGCAAGCAGGCTCACAGGTAAACTGGATAGCAGAGCTGGCAGGATCTTTGGCAAGCAGGCTCACAGGTAAACTTGGATAGCAGAGCTGAAGCAGGCTCACAGGTAAACTGGATAGCAGAGCTGAAGCAGGCTCACAGGTAAACTGGATAGCAGAGCTGAAGCAGGCTCACAGGTAAACTGGATAGCAGAGCTGAAGCAGGCTCACAGGTAAACTGGATAGCAGAGCTGACAGGAACTGGACAACGGCTTGGCAAGCAGGTTCACAGGTAAACTTGGATAGCGGAGCTGACAGGAACTGGACACAGGAAACAGAACCACTGAATGGGCTGGAGACCAACAGGTGATCAGGTTCGTTACAGGAATCAGACTGCAAACTGGACAGAGACTTTGAAGGGAACCAGAGTTCATCAAGAAGTAATGAACCTGAACTGGAAGCAAGGTACAATGGATCAGGCAGGAGGATGGTCATAGGAAGCCGGGGTCGGGTACAGGCAGAAAGCTGGATAGTCTATGGCAAGCCGGGTCAAAGGAACAGATATAACAGGATCAGGTTTTACTACACCACAACGCTGTAGAGCAGACAGCAAAGACCGTCTGCACAGGTCAGGCTTAAATAGGCCGGCTGGTGCTAACTAGAGCGCGCGCCCGTCTCCCTGTGCGCGGTTGTGCATGTGCCCGCGCCCGGGCGCGCATGCGCATGCGCAATGGAATCTGAGGGCCGGGACGGCCCGGGTTTAAGTTTCTGGCAGGATCTTCATGACAGGGATACTCCGCATTTGCTCCAGATCTTGGATGGCCTGCACATTTCTGAGAATACTCTACTGGTGTTGGTTGATGTTGAGGCTCTCTACTGCTCCATCCCACACGACAAGGGTATATCTGTGATTAAACATCTACTCCAGCAGACAAACCAGACAGAGTGGAAGCTAAATGAGTTTATGGTGACCGCGCTTAAGTTTATACACACTCATAATGTTTTCTCTTTTCAGAGCTCCCACGTCCTCCAGGTTCAGGGTGTGGCTATGGGGACCTGTTGTGCCCCTCCTATGGCAACCTGTACCTAGGGGAGTGGGAGCAGAGATTTCTATCCACTGATGAACTTCTGGAATTTTCAAGCCATATTAGTTTGTGGTACAGATATATTGATGATATCCTTGTTGTGTGGGATGGCCCAGTGGAGACCCTCAATTGTTGCCTTCAGGCACTGAACTCAAACAAATTCAATTTGTCATTCATTATAAACTATAACGCCACTTCCATACCTTTCCTTGATATTACCATCTCTAAGGGCCCAGATGGAGCACTCTCAAGTAGTCTTTTTCGTAAATCAACAGCAGGCAATACCATCTTACATTTTGAAAGTTTTCACCCCAGACCTTTGGTCAACTCCATCCCATATAGCCAATATTTACGCATTTGAAGGAACTGTTCTAGTGACAGTTCCTTCAAGATTGAGGCGGATGCTCTGCGAAATAGACTTCTGGCTAGGGCATATTCTAAAACTTGCCTGAAAAAACTTTTAAGCGCACTACTACTCCCACCAGACAGACCCTGCTCTACTCCCCTAAAAAACCCAAGGCCAACACCACTACTCGTATCATCACTCGTGATTGCGGCCAGCACTCACAGGTTAGGAGGATTATGGAGAAATATTAGCATCTTCTTAGCATGGACCCTGAGATTTGATCTCTGGTCTCAGACAAGCCCACTATTACATTTAAAAGAGCAGAACCACTAAGACCACCCTTTTTGTGAACATCCGGGGTGTCTGCATATTGTTCATCCAAAGCATGCTGCATGTCAACTAATTTCTTGATAAGTTCTTTGCTTGTTGGTCTGCTTCCTCAGATCGACTCATATATCCAAGATTTCCAGCTTGCCATATTTTAATTGATTTGTGCGACCTATATGAGGCTGTAACAAGACTCTTACATGGCAGTGTGTTGCAGTCTGGCAGCGATTATATATATACCTGAGCACACCCTAATCCCCCCTGTGCCAGCCAGGGTTTTTTTCTGGTGAAACTGCTGGGTTTTCTAATGGACACTCACTGGCACTGACAGGGCTGCCAGTGAGACAATTTTGATTGGTATGTATACTGCTAGACGGCCAGCTGCGGAGTAAGCTGACAGCTGGCCGCATTTCCCGATGCTCCCTTTATAGTTCCAGCAAGTGATCTCTTACGGTAGGTGGCGGAGTGATACAGCTGCACTCCGCCAGCCCTCCAGTGCCTCTTCTGCTGTCATAGGATAGGAGGTAAACAGCATCTAGTGGAAGCATGGTCTAGAGCAGGGGTCTCAAACTGGCGGCCCTCCAGCTGTTGAGGAACTACAAGTCCCATCATGCCTCTGCCTTTGGGAATTATGCTTGTAACTGTCAGCCTTGCAATGCATCATGGGACTTGTAGTTCTGCAACAGCTGGAGGGCCGCCAGTTTGAGACCCCTGGTCTAGAGGGTAGATTTCATGTCATTTACAATGCTCTTGCCAGCAGAAATTCCCCCCCCCCCCCTCCACACTGCACGAACAGGAAAGGAGAGAGGGCTCAATCCTCTCTGGCTCCTCCAGCCCCCATCCCCTGTGTCTGCCCCACCGACACTGCAATCCTTGTGTGAAGTCTTGGCCTGAGAAATGAGATATGTGGGCAGGATAATGTACAGCAACTGGCAGATCCATGGGGGCTGCTACACTGATTCTCCTGTGTGATCCTGCAGATACCAGCCAGGTGAGTGAGCAGTCCCCCATCTCCCTCCCCTCTCTCCCCCATCTGCCCCCCCCCCCACCCCCTCCAGGAGCTGCCTAGTTGATTTCTTGTCCAGCTAGCTACTAAAATTTGATGTAAGAGGCACTGTGCCATGCTCTGATGTTGGGGGGCACTGTACCATGCTATGATGTCGGGGGCGTTGTGCCATGCTATGATGTCGGGGGGGAACTGTGCCATGTTATGATATCGGGGGAACTACTGTGCCATGCTCTGATATAAGGGGCAATGTGCCATGCTCTGATGTCAGGGCACTACTGGGCTATGCTCTGATGTAAGGGGCACTGTGCTATGCTCTGATGCCGGGGCACTACAGTGCTATGCTCTGATGCCAGGGGCCCTACTGTGCCATTCTCTGATGTAAGGAGGCACTACTGTGCCTTGCTCTGATACCAGGGGGCACTGTGCCATGCTCTGATGTCAGGGGGCACTGTGCCATGCTCTGATGTCAGGGGGCATGGTACCATGCTGTGATGTGATGTAAGGGGCACTGTGGCATGCTCTGATGTGATGTCAGGGGGCGCTGTGCCATGTTCTGATGTCAGGGGGCACTGTGCCATGCTCTAATGTCATGGGGCACTACTGTGCCATGCTCTGATGTCAGAGGGGACTGTTCTATGCTCTAATGTTGCTTTTATGAATATCTGGTCAATAATATGTGATTATTATGCCTATTTACTATGTATGTACTCATATTTCCATGTCATGTTTTTTTAATGATAAAAACATGTCTTGTTACATTGACTCATCTATTAGCCATGCTATATCTACCTCATTTAAAGTCCCAAACCCTCCCTTTTTTTGCAGCAGTTATAAGTAGTTGGATATCTTTCTTTGTGGGAAGTGCTCTCAAATGTTCTCTTAAATCCCAGTCCACTGTTAACTCTGGTTGAGATGCACTTGGTTCATTATTAAGGTCACAATACAAAGGGTTAACATACTGCACCTGCCCTGTAGAGGCTGTCTCTGGATTCATCACAAGTCCATTGCTGATTTTTGCAGATTCACTGCTGGGCTTTGTAGTACCAAAGCATTCACCTTCCAAGGGTTTAGCCATCCCTCTAGGGATTCCCTCCACCTCCTGAGGGTTCGGATCCCCTCCAGCACGTTCTCCCTCCGGGTCCACAATTTCACCCACATGAGCCTCAGGGTCTCTCCCTTTTCCCGAGGGGTCCCTCTCCAGGTCCATGCAACTCCGCTCCGGGCCCAGGGACACGCGGCCGCCGCCAGGTACCCCAATTCCCCTTCCCAAGCCTGTTGCTCCTCGGCCCTGTGCAGAGGGGGTCACGTCCAGTGCTCCCCGATCCTCCTTTCAGGTCAGGACCTCCTGGGCCACTACTCTCCCACTTGCACTCCCTTGATCCACGCTCTGCGCCACAAGGTAAGCTCTAAGCCTGTTCACCTGGCTCTTTCCCCCACTGCCGAGCAGGAGGGCAGCTGTGCAGCAGCGTTTGGACATGCCTTCACTGGTCAGGAGCCCACCGAACACCGCTGCCTATCTTCCTGGAGCCCGAGGATCACAGAGCAGCACGCTCTGTCAGCGTGTCTGTTCATGCCACGCCCCCCCCCTCCCCGCAAATATCAAAGATTAATTAATGACATTTGAAGAGCGTCTGTCATTTCAGATCCATCATGGCAGCACCTGTTAGCGGGAATCCACTCACCTGCTGCCGCCACGTCTCTCACCTTGTTGTGTCACTGCCGTATCACCAGCCGTCCCATTAACGTGAATGGGACTGTCGTGAGTCAACAGCGGGTCAGAGGAGGAGCTGCTGTGGGACAGAGATGACAGTTGATCTTTAAAAATTATGATTTAAATTGAGTTGATTTAAATCAAACCTTTTTACAAGTGATTTAAATCATGATTTAAATCGTGATTTAAATCAAATCCACCCTGCGTGGGAGTGGGACACATTAAGTAAGAGCGGGCAAATTACATTACAATTACATAAAAAAAATTCTGGGAGCAGGGCACAGTACATGAGAGCTGGGCACGTTATGTGAGAGCTGGGCACGTTATGTGAGAGCAGGGCATATTATGTGAGAGCGGGGCACATTACATGGGAGCGGGCTGGCTACATTAAATGGGTGCAGGGCATATTACATGGGTGCGGGCCACATTATGCAAGAGAGTAGCACATTACATGAAACCAGGACAGATTAAGTGAGAGCAAGGCACATTACATGAGACTATGGATGATGGGCATGCCAGACTCTGCCCCCTGACAACCCCTCTCACCAATTAACTGACAGTCTTTTTTTTCCCCATTCCTTCCTTGTTGCCACTTTGATTGGTCATCAGGAGAGGAGCTGTGTCTGCAACTCAGTCTGGCAGGGGCACTGTGACCCAGGGCAAGTATGTGCCTGTTATGTGCCCAGTTTTGGTATGATGCTGAGCTGTCTCAGGAGCCAGATGGTGACAGGCGCAGCTGCAATGCCTTCTCCTTTAGACATGTCAACAGTGTGGGCTTTTTACAGGGTATCAGAGCGGGCCGGAGGGCAATTGTTCCCTGGGGCAGTCCGCCCCTGGTGATAATACATGGCCAACATAAATAATGGAAGAACACTCTGATAATTCTGCTGTTTCAATAAGTTTTTTGTAATGTATAGTCTGGCAATGTGTGAAAACATAGAACAATAAAGTTAAACAGCAGACAAATCTGAATGCAGTGTTTGTTATGTTGACCACATTGTGGGGGTCTGGACTTCTTCCTGAGATTTGCCTGGTGAGGCCAGCCTTAAGCAGTGTGTTTGTGTCAATACTGTGATAGTGTGCATTTGTAGTACTGAGCAATAGAAATGCAATTGCTTGAAGCAGCCAAAGCCAAATTTCTGGAAATAAATAAATAATGATGTGGACATAAGCAATAACATCAATTTTAAAGAAGTATCATTACAAATTAGACATGTGCACAACAAAAAAATTTGTTTATTTTCGTTTCGTTTTTTTTTCGTTTCCGAAAAAAAATCGTTTATTTTCATTTCATTTTTTTCGTTTCCGTTGATTCGTAACGATTCGTACATTTGTAAATCGTCGGTGTTCGTATTTGTAATGATTCGTACATTCGTAAGTCATCGGTGTTCGTATTCATAACGATTCGTACATTCGTAAGAGTTATTTTTTCGTTGAGTCGTTTTTTCGTTAGTTTAATTTTCGTTTATTCGTTTATTCAAAATTCGGACGCATTCGTATTTATTCGTACATTCGTGGATTCGTAATCGGAGCATAATTCATAATTTTATGTAATGTGTATGCTATTATTACATTTTAATAATTTACGAATCGAAAAAAAAAGTTATGAATCGAAAAAAAAAGTTACGAATCGGAAAAAAAAAGTTACGAATGTACGAATTTTTTCGTTCAATCTATTCGAAGCACGTTAAGCAGCACCATTGTAAGGGACACGGAAAATTACCAATTCAACAAAAAAAAAAAAGTTACGAATCGAAAAAAAAAGTTACGAATCGAAAAAAAAAGTTACGAATGTACAAATTTTTTCGTTCAATCTATTCGAAGCACGTTAAGCAGCACTATTGTAAGGGACACGGAAAATTACCAATTCAACAAAAAAAAAGTTACGAATGTACAAATTTTTTCGTTCATTTTCGTTGTTCCTGTTTTCGTTTTTCGGATTTTCTTCATTCTTACATTCGTTGTTTCTAATTTGGTTTTTCGGATTTTCGTTGTTTTTCGGATTCGTTCGATTCGAACGATTCGTTAATCGGATTCGTACGTTTCGAACGATTCATTATTCAGATTCGTTCGATTCGAACGATTCGTTCATTCGTACGAAAACGAATGAACAAAAAAAACGAAACGAATTGCACATGTCTATTACAAATTAAAAATCTTTGTTTAATCCCCCAGTGGATCTATTTCATACAGTATAACACTTGGTCCCATTATCATCAATGCAGTGGCTTAAAAAAAAGAAAGAAAGAAATTATTTTTCTGTTAGTGCTGTGCTGTGGCTCCACCCTAGGCCAGGAGAGTAGATAAGGGGGGTACGTTGGTTCAACCCTCCATCCCCAGGCCATATGTCTACAATGCAGGCTGGCAGCCACTGTAAGGGGCAGGAGCCACATAGCTCAGGCATCCTTGCAACAGCCTATCCCCTTTTCCCCCAGAAAATGGATGGAGCGTTGAACTGGGAAAGGGGAGAGTAGAAACCTGACTGGCCACATAAATCTTTAGTCCCACCCACTGGACACACAGGCCCCATAGTGCAGGAAGTCAGAGAAAAGTGGAGAAAGATGCTGAGGAATATAGAAGTGTTTGCTGTAGAGGAAGAGAAACAGAGAGAGCCATGAGGTGCACTGTGCTGTCTGGGAAGGAGAGACTCCCAAAGGTCCTGAAGGGAGGAACATAGTTGTAGACTGATAGCAGGATGGGCTGTATATGAAATGCTCCTGACCACTGCACTCTGTACGCAGGGCTGTGTAGGATATGTCAGTGACCACTGAACTCCGTCTCCTGGTCTGTGTACGACATGCTTCTGACCACTACACTCTGTACCCTGAGCTATGTATGGCATGCTCCTGACCACTGCACCCTGTATGCTGGCCTGTATATGACAGGCTTCTGACTACTGCCTTTTGCACATTGGGTTTTATATGATATGCCACTGACCACTGTACTCTGTATGCCAGGTTGTTAATTACATGCTTCTGACCACTGCACTCTGAATGCTGGCCTGTATGTGTCATGCTTCTAACAAAAATACATATGGCATAAGAGAGACAAAAGGGTAAATCTCATAGTAGAGAGAGTTGTAAGACCCTCCCACTCAGTGCAATTATGCCACACTGATAATTTCCCACAGCACACTTTGCAAGCCTATTCTTTTCCTCAGGGTGCCTAAGGTTTCCTCTTTCCCTTAAGAGGCAGCGGGACTGTGTGTGATGTCAAACACCGGGAACACCGGGCATTTCAAATGAAAGCTGTTACAGCAGGAAATCCCCACTCTGTGATGATCCGGCCGGCTCTCCTTTTCCTCTCTCTTCCTCTGGGCAATCACTGGGAGGACGGCTCCCATTCAACCCCGCCTCCGGGGCAACCCACGCTTGCCCTCAATCATTTTCCACTCTCAAAATGCGAGCAGGCGAGTGGAAGTTTTGAGGGCTGTGCTACTGCATACTAGCATATTATATTATTTTGCAGGAGGATTTTGTTTTTGAATTGGTAAAAGGTTACTACCGCTTTAAATGCAATGAATATTTTGGCAATAAATATATGCTATAAATGCAGCAAATAATTTTACAGATACTTCTCTCAGGAAAGGTTTGTCATACTGAACCCTAACCATAATTAAATATATGTATATGTTGTGACCCTAGGGCTTTTCACACCATTGTAACAATACAAGGTAATGCGTGTTATGTGTGCTGGTGCAATGCGGTAAAATTAATTTTGAATGGAAGCTCAATGCGCTTTCTCAGCACAGTTGCATAGCAGTGCAGCAAAATTCACTGAGGTGTATTGTAGTACAGTGTACTGGCGAAAATGCTGCATAAATTTGTCCATTTTCCTGTTTTGGTACGTTGGCCAGCCTTTTCAAATAAATGGGCTGCCCTAACACAATACATGTGTAACGCACCGGCTAGTGTGAACAGGCCCTAACCATATACTGTATATTATATATATATATATACACACACACACACACACACAGGGGTGCAAAATAATTATTTGATCCCCTGCTAATTTTGTACTTTGCACACAGAAATAAAGGGTCTATATTTTTATCATAGGTGTATTTTAAATGATAGAGACAGAATATCAACCAAAAATCCAGAAAAAAACACGATACAAATGTTATAAATTGAGGTGTAGTTCAGTGAGTAAAATAAGTCAGTCAGTGGGATCAGTCTACCTAATGAAATGCTCCTGTGGAGCCTTTTACGTGGGGAAGACAAAATGTCCCCTCTATTGTAGAATAAGGGATAACGTGTCCTTGATCTCCAAATGCAGAATGGAGATGCCAATTAGCCGTCATGTAGGATTATATCACAATTTCAACCTCAAACTCATTGGGTTTTTTAGCCTGGGGATATAGACAAAAAACTGCTACAACTGGAGACGAGGTGGATTTACTCATTAATCATTTTTAAGCCCTTCTTATGATGTACTGTCATGGCTTATGTAGTATGTTCATTGTACTTTGAGCAATAATTAATACCCATATAGGGACCCCTTGTGTCATTTACTTACTTGGACCCTATCAAGGGCCCTTTCCCCTGGACCTGGGGCACAATATATCCGAAGAGGTGTCGGGTCTGCTCCATATACATGCCCTGAGTAAGGATGGGCCCGGTGCTCGATGCGAACCCACGTTCGCATCGAGCACCGGGCGTTCGCTCGCTCGGCGAGCCCAGAACTATTTTGGCCGCTCGCATCACGTTCGTGTGTTGCGCGCGGCCCCGCAATGCATTGCGGCCGGCGCGGCCGACGCAGTGCATTGCTGGCTGATGATTGGCCAAGCATGCACTGTGACCCCGCATGCTTGGCCAATCACAGCCCCGGAAACTCGAAGAGCCATAATTGGCTACAGGCAGGACGCCTGTAGCCAATTACAGCTCAGGGGCTGTAGTACACGCCCCCCCCTATAAAACGCCGCCACGCCGTCTGCGCCGGTCACATGCTGTTCCGGCGCAGATTGAGCAGGCTGTTCCTGTGACACTCTGCTGCATTTAGATAGATAGAGAGAGAGATTCACTTGCAGAGATTGAGTTAGATAGATTCAGTTACAAAGATTGATTGACAAAGAGGGGCTTGTAGTGTGCTCGTGGCAGGCAGGCAGAGCTCCTATATTTTGTTACCAGAAGCACCTATAGGACTTGTAGTGTGTTCGTGGCAGGCAGGCAGAGCTCCTATATTTTGTTACCAGAAGCACCTATAGGACTTGTAGTGTGTTAGTGGCAGGCAGGCAGAGCTCCTATATTTTGTTACCAGAAGCACCTATAGGACTTGTAGTGTGTTAGTGACAGGCAGGCAGAGCTCCTATATTTTGTTACCAGAAGCACCTATAGGACTTGTAGTGTGTTAGTGGCAGGCAGGCAGAGCTCCTATATTTTGTTACCAGAAGCACCTATAGGACTTGTAGTGTGTTCGTGGCAGGCAGGCAGAGCTCCTATATTTTGTTCCCAGAAGCACCTATAGGACTTGAAGTGTGTTAGTCCCATCACACACACAGAGCTATATTTTCTTCCCAGAAGCACCTATAGGACTTGAAGTGTGTTAGTCCCATTACACACAAAGAGCTATACTTTGTTCCCAGAAGCACCTATAGGACTTGAAGTGTGTTAGTCCCATTACACACACAGAGCTATATTTTCTTCCCAGAAGCACCTATAGGACTTGAAGTGTGTTAGTCCCATTACACACACAGAGCTATATTTTCTTCCCAGAAGCACCTATAGGACTTGAAGTGTGTTAGTCCCATTACACACACAGAGCTATATTTTCTTCCCAGAAGCACCTATAGGACTTGAAGTGTGTTAGTCCCATTACACACACAGAGCTATATTTTCTTCCCAGAAGCACCTATAGGACTTGAAGTGTGTTAGTCCCATTACACACACAGAGCTATATTTTGTTCCCAGAAGCACCTATAGGACTTGAAGTGTGTTAGTCCCATCACACACACAGAGCTATATTTTGTTCCCAGAAGCACCTATAGGACTTGAAGTGTGTTAGTCCCATTACACACACAGAGCTATATTTTGTTCCCAGAAGCACCTATAGGACTTGAAGTGTGTTAGTCCCATCACACACACAGAGCTATATTTTGTTCCCAGAAGCACCTATAGGACTTGAAGTGTGTTAGTCCCATTACACACACAGAGCTATATTTTGTTCCCAGAAGCACCTATAGGACTTGAAGTGTGTTAGTCCCATCACACACACAGAGCTATATTTTCTTCCCAGAAGCACCTATAGGACTTGAAGTGTGTTAGTCCCATTACACACACAGAGCTATATTTTCTTCCCAGAAGCACCTATAGGACTTGTAGTGTGTTAGTCCCATTACACACACAGAGCTATATTTTCTTCCCAGAAGCACCTATAGGACTTGAAGTGTGTTAGTCCCATCACACACACAGAGCTATATTTTGTTCCCAGAAGCACCTATAGGACTTGAAGTGTGTTAGTCCCATTACACACACAGAGCTATATTTTCTTCCCAGAAGCACCTATAGGACTTGAAGTGTGTTAGTCCCATTACACACACAGAGCTATATTTTCTTCCCAGAAGCACCTATAGGACTTGAAGTGTGTTAGTCCCATTACACACACAGAGCTATATTTTGTTCCCAGAAGCACCTATAGGACTTGAAGTGTGTTAGTCCCATCACACACACAGAGCTATATTTTCTTCCCAGAAGCACCTATAGGACTTGAAGTGTGTTAGTCCCATTACACACACAGAGCTATATTTTCTTCCCAGAAGCACCTATAGGACTTGAAGTGTGTTAGTCCCATTACACACACAGAGCTATATTTTTTCCCAGAAGCACCTATAGGACTTGAAGTGTGTTAGTCCCATTACACACACAGAGCTATATTTTCTTCCCAGAAGCACCTATAGGACTTGAAGTGTGTTAGTCCCATCACACACACAGAGCTATATTTTGTTCCCAGAAGCACCTATAGGACTTGAAGTGTGTTAGTCCCATTACACACACAGAGCTATATTTTGTTCCCAGAAGCACCTATAGGACTTGAAGTGTGTTAGTCCCATCACACACACAGAGCTATATTTTCTTCCCAGAAGCACCTATAGGACTTGAAGTGTGTTAGTCCCATTACACACAAAGAGCTATACTTTGTTCCCAGAAGCACCTATAGGACTTGAAGTGTGTTAGTCCCATTACACACACAGAGCTATATTTTCTTCCCAGAAGCACCTATAGGACTTGAAGTGTGTTAGTCCCATTACACACACAGAGCTATATTTTGTTCCCAGAAGCACCTATAGGACTTGAAGTGTGTTAGTCCCATTACACACACAGAGCTATATTTTCTTCCCAGAAGCACCTATAGGACTTGAAGTGTGTTAGTCCCATTACACACACAGAGCTATATTTTCTTCCCAGAAGCACCTATAGGACTTGAAGTGTGTTAGTCCCATCACACACACAGAGCTATATTTTCTTCCCAGAAGCACCTATAGGACTTGAAGTGTGTTAGTCCCATTACACACACAGAGCTATATTTTCTTCCCAGAAGCACCTATAGGACTTGAAGTGTGTTAGTCCCATCACACACACAGAGCTATATTTTCTTCCCAGAAGCACCTATAGGACTTGAAGTGTGTTAGTCCCATTACACACACAGAGCTATATTTTCTTCCCAGAAGCACCTATAGGACTTGTAGTGTGTTAGTCCCATTACACACACAGAGCTATATTTTCTTCCCAGAAGCACCTATAGGACTTGAAGTGTGTTAGTCCCATCACACACACAGAGCTATATTTTGTTCCCAGAAGCACCTATAGGACTTGAAGTGTGTTAGTCCCATTACACACACAGAGCTATATTTTGTTCCCAGAAGCACCTATAGGACTTGAAGTGTGTTAGTCCCATCACACACACAGAGCTATATTTTGTTCCCAGAAGCACCTATAGGACTTGAAGTGTGTTAGTCCCATTACACACACAGAGCTATATTTTGTTCCCAGAAGCACCTATAGGACTTGAAGTGTGTTAGTCCCATCACACACACAGAGCTATATTTTCTTCCCAGAAGCACCTATAGGACTTGAAGTGTGTTAGTCCCATTACACACAAAGAGCTATACTTTGTTCCCAGAAGCACCTATAGGACTTGAAGTGTGTTAGTCCCATTACACACACAGAGCTATATTTTCTTCCCAGAAGCACCTATAGGACTTGTAGTGTGTTCGTGGCAGGCAGGCAGAGCTCCTATATTTTGTTCCCAGAAGCACTTATAGGACTTGAAGTGTGTTAGTCCCATTACACACACAGAGCTATATTTTCTTCCCAGAAGCACCTATAGGACTTGTAGTGTGTTAGTGGCAGGCAGGCAGAGCTCCTATATTTTGTTACCAGAAGCACCTATAGGACTTGAAGTGTGTTAGTCCCATTACACACACAGAGCTATATTTTCTTCCCAGAAGCACCTATAGGACTTGTAGTGTGTTAGTCCCATTACACACACAGAGCTATATTTTCTTCCCAGAAGCACCTATAGGACTTGAAGTGTGTTAGTCCCATCACACACACAGAGCTATATTTTGTTCCCAGAAGCACCTATAGGACTTGAAGTGTGTTAGTCCCATTACACACACAGAGCTATATTTTGTTCCCAGAAGCACCTATAGGACTTGAAGTGTGTTAGTCCCATCACACACACAGAGCTATATTTTGTTCCCAGAAGCACCTATAGGACTTGAAGTGTGTTAGTCCCATTACACACACAGAGCTATATTTTGTTCCCAGAAGCACCTATAGGACTTGAAGTGTGTTAGTCCCATCACACACACAGAGCTATATTTTCTTCCCAGAAGCACCTATAGGACTTGAAGTGTGTTAGTCCCATTACACACAAAGAGCTATACTTTGTTCCCAGAAGCACCTATAGGACTTGAAGTGTGTTAGTCCCATTACACACACAGAGCTATATTTTCTTCCCAGAAGCACCTATAGGACTTGTAGTGTGTTCGTGGCAGGCAGGCAGAGCTCCTATATTTTGTTCCCAGAAGCACTTATAGGACTTGAAGTGTGTTAGTCCCATTACACACACAGAGCTATATTTTCTTCCCAGAAGCACCTATAGGACTTGTAGTGTGTTAGTGGCAGGCAGGCAGAGCTCCTATATTTTGTTACCAGAAGCACCTATAGGACTTGTAGTGTGTTCGTGGCAGGCAGGCAGAGCTCCTATATTTTGTTCCCAGAGGCACCTATAGGACTTGAAGTGTGTTAGTCCCATTACACACACAGAGCTATATTTTCTTCCCAGAAGCACCTATAGGACTTGAAGTGTGTTAGTCCCATTACACACACAGAGCAATATTTTCTTCCCAGAAGCACCTATAGGACTTGAAGTGTGTTAGTCCCATCACACAGAGCTCCTCTATTTTCTTTGCATAAGCACCCACAGGACTTCTAGTGTGTTAGTGGCATCACACAGAGCTCCTATATATTCTTCTCAGCAGCACCCACAGGACTTCTAGTGTGTTAGTGGCATCACACAGAGCTCCTCTATTTTCTTTGCAGAAGCACCCACAGGACTTCTAGTGTGTTAGTGGCATCACACAGAGCTCCTCTATTTTCTTTGCAGAAGCACCCACAGGACTTCTAGTGTGTTAGTGGCATCACACAGAGCTCCTCTATTTTCTTTGCAGAAGCACCCACAGGACTTCTAGTGTGTTAGTGGCATCACACAGAGCTCCTCTATTTTCTTTGCAGAAGCACCCATAGGACTTCTAGTGTGTTAGTGGCATCACACAGAGCTCCTCTATTTTCTTTGCAGAAGCACCCACAGGACTTCTAGTGTGTTAGTGGCATCACACAGAGCTCCTCTATTTTCTTTGCAGAAGCACCCACAGGACTTCTAGTGTGTTAGTGGCATCACACAGAGCTCCTCTATTTTCTTTGCAGAAGCACCCATAGGACTTCTAGTGTGTTAGTGGCATCACACAGAGCTCCTATATATTCTTCTCAGCAGCACCCACAGGACTTCTAGTGTGTTAGTGGCATCACACAGAGCTCCTCTATTTTCTTTGCAGAAGCACCCACAGGACTTCTAGTGTGTTAGTGGCATCACACAGAGCTCCTCTATTTTCTTTGCAGAAGCACCCATAGGACTTCTAGTGTGTTAGTGGCATCACACAGAGCTCCTATATATTCTTCTCAGCAGCACCCACAGGACTTCTAGTGTGTTAGTGGCATCACACAGAGCTCCTATATTTTCTTTGCAGAAGCACCTATAGGACTTCTAGTGTGTTAGTGGCATCACACAGAGCTCCTCTATTTTCTTTGCAGAAGCACCCACAGGACTTCTAGTGTGTTAGTGGCATCACACAGAGCTCCTCTATTTTCTTTGCAGAAGCACCCATAGGACTTCTAGTGTGTTAGTGGCATCACACAGAGCTCCTATATATTCTTCTCAGCAGCACCCACAGGACTTCTAGTGTGTTAGTGGCATCACACAGAGCTCCTATATTTTCTTTGCAGAAGCACCTATAGGACTTCTAGTGTGTTAGTGGCATCACACAGAGCTCCTCTATTTTCTTTGCAGAAGCACCCACAGGACTTCTAGTGTGTTAGTGGCATCACACAGAGCTCCTATATTTTCTTCTCAGCAGCACCCACAGGACTTCTAGTGTGTTAGTGGCATCACACAGAGCTCCTATATTTTCTTTGCAGAAGCACCTATAGGACTTCTAGTGTGTTAGTGGCATCACACAGAGCTCCTATATTTTCTTCTCAGCAGCACCCACAGGACTTCTAGTGTGTTAGTGGCATCACACAGAGCTCCTATATTTTCTTTGCAGAAGCACCCATAGGACTTCTAGTGTGTTAGTGGCATCACACAGAGCTCCTATATTTTCTTCTCAGCAGCACCCACAGGACTTCTAGTGTGTTAGTGGCATCACACAGAGCTCCTATATATTCTTCTCAGCAGCACCCACAGGACTTCTAGTGTGTTAGTGGCATCACACAGAGCTCCTATATTTTCTTTGCAGAAGCACCCATAGGACTTCTAGTGTGTTAGTGGCATCACACAGAGCTCCTATATTTTCTTCTCAGCAGCACCCACAGGACTTCTAGTGTGTTAGTGGCATCACACAGAGCTCCTATATTTTCTTTGCAGAAGCACCTATAGGACTTCTAGTGTGTTAGTGGCATCACACAGAGCTCCTATATTTTCTTCTCAGCAGCACCCACAGGACTACCGACTACAATGGCTGGAAGACCGCCAAGGGGAGGCAGAGCGTGCAGAGCCAAGAACACAGGGCAGACAGTCTCTGTTTCTAGTGGACGTGGCCGTGGACGTGGACGTGGTCGTGCATCGTCATCAGCACGTGGCCATGGGACACGCGCGTCTTTGTTTTCGGCAGCTGGACATGTGGAGCCGCATCATGCTGAAGGCTTGGTAGAATGGATGACCAAGCCCTCCTCATCCTCCTCATCCTCTCTCACCCAGGCTCAGGGTACTGACAGAGCATCATCAGCCACCCCTTCCCTAGACCCACCATGTCCTCCTGAGGAGTCCCCCGAACTCTTTGAGCACAGTGTTGGGTACATGCTCCAGGAGGATGCCCAACGATTCGAAGGCTCGGATGACGATACCCAGCTTGAGGAATCTGGCAGTACAGTTCCACCAGCTGCAGCTTACTGCCAGGTTTGCTCTAGTGGTGAAGAGGGAGGGGATGATGAGGTCACTGACTCCACGTGGGTGCCTCAAGGGAGAGAGGATGAGGAGGAGGACGAGGAGGAGGAGGATGCGGCGTCACATGTCCAACGAGGCAGGATGCCCCCTGGAGGCCAGGTAGAGGCCAGCACAGCAACTGTACAACACCGCAGAGCTCCGCCTGTGCAGGGCGCTGCCTCTGCACGTTATCAGAAAAGTTCTTTGGTGTGGGCCTTTTTTGAGACGAGTGCAGCAGATCGCACCACTGCTATTTGCAATATTTGTCTCAAGCGTATCTCGCGTGGCCAAAACATCAGCCGCTTGGGCACGACAAGCATGACCAGACATATGGCGACCTGCCATGCAGCTCGTTGGCAGGCACACATAAAAGACCCACACCAAAGAACTAAGCGGACCTCTCCTTGCTCCTCCTCAGCTGGGATCTCCATCCCCACTACACCTTCAGTCCTCTCTGAAAGCTGCTCTGAGAGGACTGAAGGTGTAGAATTCGGTGTGTCACAACCAAGTACTTGCAGTACACCGACGTCCGAATGCAGCAGGCAAATTTCCCTGCCCCAGCTGCTGGACCGTAGAAAGAAGTACACTCCCAGCCATCCACATGCCCAGCGGTTGAATGCTAGCCTTGCTAAATTGCTAGCACTTCAACTGCTGCCTTTTCAGTTGGTAGACTCGGCCCCCTTCCGTGAGTTTGTTCAATGTGCGGTTCCTCAGTGGCAGGTTCCCAAACGCCACTTTTTCTCGCGGAAGGCGATTCCGTCTCTCTACCGGCATGTGGAGGGCAATGTCCATGCCTCGCTGGACAGGGCGGTCAGCGGTAAGGTGCATATTACCGCTGACTCATGGTCCAGCAGGCATGGACAGGGACGGTACCTTTCTTTCACGGCCCATTGGGTCACTCTATTGGCAGCTGGGAGGGATGCAGGACAAGGTGCAGTAGTGTTGGAGGTTGTTCCGCCACCACGCCTCCAAAACGCGACTACTGCTACTGGTTGTGACACACCTCTCTCCTCCACCCCCTCCTCTTCTTCTTCCTCCAGTGCTCTGTCCTTGGAACCAGCGGTGCTCCGTAGGCGTACAAGGGGCTACGCAAGTACGCAGGCAAAAAGATGCCATGCCGTGCTTGCGCTGGTGTGTTTGGGGGACAGGAGCCACACTGGGCCAGAGGTTCTGGCAGCTCTGCAGGGGCAGGCCGAGAGGTGGTTGACGCCACGTCAGCTTAAGCCAGGAATGGTCGTTTCTGACAATGGCACCAACCTCCTCTCCGCCCTGCGACAGGGGCAGCTCACCCATGTGCCCTGCATGGCTCACGTCCTCAACCTGGTGGTGCAGCGGTTCTTGGGCAGGTTCCCAGGCTTACAGGATGTCCTGAGGCAGGCCAGGAAAGTCTGTGTGCATTTCCGCCGATCTTATAATGCCAGTGCTCGGCTGACTGAGCTGCAAAAGGAGCTGAACCTGCCCAAGAACCGCCTAATATCTGACATGCCCACCAGGTGGAACTCAACGTTGGCCATGCTGCAGCGACTGCACACGCAGCAGAGGGCCATCAATGAGTACCTTTGCGACTACGGCACCAGGACAGGGTCAGGGGAGCTTGGGTTTTTTTCCCCACGTCAGTGGAGCATGATCAGGGATGCATGCACTGTCCTCTCACCATTTGAGGAGGCCACGAGGATGGTGAGCAGTGACAGTGCATGCATCAGTGACACTGTCCCTCTTGTCCACCTGTTGGAGCATACGCTGCGTGGGATAATGGACAGGGCACTTGAGGCAGAACAGAGGCAGGAAGAGGAGGACTTCCTTGCCTCTCAAGGCCCCCTTTATCCGGACAGTGTTCCTTCTGTCCCACCCATCACACAGGAAGAGGATGAGGAGGAGGAGGAGGAGGAGGAGGATTGTGTGAGCATGGAGGTGGAGCCTGGCACTCAGCATCAGCAGCAGCAGTCTTTTAGGGATGATGTACAGTCCCAACAAGCCAGTGGACTTGTACGTGGCTGGGAGGAGGTGTCTGGCGATCATGTCATCCTCAGTGACCCAGAAGACTCCGGACCGAATGCCTCAGCTAACCTACGCTGCATGGCCTCCCTGATCCTGCAAAGCCTGCGGAAGGATCCTCGTGTTCTTCGGATCAAGGAGAGGGACCATTACTGGCTGGCCACTCTCCTTGATCCGCGGTACAAGGGTAAGGTTGCGGACCTTATCTTGCCGTCGCAGAGGGAGCAGAGGATGAGACATCTCAGGGAGGCCTTGCAGAAAGGTCTGTGCAACGCGTTCCCAGAAACTGGGAGGCTACAAACTCCTGGTCCTGGGCGACGAGTTGCTGAGGCTTCGGTCAGTGGCAGAAGGAGCGGTGGGGAAGGTGGACGTCTGACCGATGCGTTCAGACAATTTTTTAGTCCGCAGCCCCAAGGTATGATCGGTTCCAGCAACCATCGCCAGCGTCTGATATACATGGTGCAGGAATACCTTGGGGCAAGGTCAGACTTGGACACCTTTCCCACCGAAAATCCTCTGGCTTACTGGGTCCTGAGGATGGATCACTGGCCAGAGCTTGCACAGTATGCAATTGAGCTACTGGCCTGTCCTGCCTCCAGCGTTCTTTCCGAACGCACATTCAGTGCTGCTGGAGGATTTGTGACTGATCATAGGGTGCGCCTGTCCACCGCCTCGGTTGATCGACTGACATTCATCAAAATGAATCAGTCTTGGATCACCACCAGCTACCAGGCACCTGAGGCGGATATAACCGAATAATTTTTAATGTCACATCCCTTCAAGACTGCCTATGCTGATGCTGAGTGACTGTCCTCTTATGTTCACTGACTATCCTCTTCCTCCTCCTCAATGATCCATGCCACAGCACCAGTGCCTAAGGCACAATTTTTCAGCCCCTGTTTAACAGGGGCGTGTACTTACAATTTTTTAAAAAAATGCTTCGCAACACGTGTGACTGCTGTGCTCCAAGTACAGTCTCTGTGAGGGCCGTGTTGCAGTGTTGTGGCACCAGCACCAGTGCCTAAGGCACAATTTTTCAGCCCCTGTTTAACAGGGGCGTGTACTTACAATTTTTTAAAAAAATGCTTCGCAACACGTGTGACTGCTGTGCTCCAAGTACAGTCTCTGTGAGGGCCGTGTTGCAGTGTTGTGGCACCAGCACCAGTGCCTAAGGCACAATTTTTCAGCCCCTGTTTAACAGGGGCGTGTACTTACAATTTTTTAAAAAAATGCTTCGCAACACGTGTGACTGCTGTGCTCCAAGTACAGTCTCTGTGAGGGCAGTGTTGCAGTGTTGTGGCACCAGCACCAGTGCCTAAGGCACAATTTTTCAGCCCCTGTTTAACAGGGGCGTGTACTTACAATTTTTTAAAAAAATGCTTCGCAACACGTGTGACTGCTGTGCTCCAAGTACAGTCTCTGTGAGGGCCGTGTTGCAGTGTTGTGGCACCAGCACCAGTGCCTAAGGCACAATTTTTCAGCCCCTGTTTAACAGGGGCGTGTACTTACAATTTTTTAAAAAAATGCTTCGCAACACGTGTGACTGCTGTGCTCCAAGTACAGTCTCTGTGAGGGGTTGCAGTGTTGTGGCACCAGCACCAGTGCCTAAGGCACAATTTTTCAGCCCCTGTTTAACAGGGGCGGGTAATTACAAATCTTGATCTAATAGTTCACAGCAGGGCCCATTCCTGCGCCCACCAAGAGTAACTATGAGGGCCTACAGTCTTGTGGCAACACCGTCCACCACCACCGCCAAAGGCCCAATTTTTCTGCCCTGTTCATCAGGTGCTTGCAATTACAAATCTTGATCTAATAACTCACAGCAGGGCCCATTCCTGCGCCCACCAAGAGTAACTGTGAGAGCTTACAGTCTTGTGGCAAAACCGTCCACCACCACCACCCCCAATTTTTCTGCCCTGTTCAACAGGTGCATGCAATTACAAATCTTGATCTATTAACTCACAGCAGGGCCCATTCCTGTGCCCACCAGTCTTGTGGCTACACCAACATCTAATAGGGCAAATTTCTGCAGAGTATATACGCCAGGCCCCTACTTTCAAACATCCAACTTACAAACGACTCCTACTTGCAAATGGAAAGAGAAAACAGGAAGTGAGAGGAAATCTACCCCTAGGAAGGGAAATTCTATCCTGTTAGATTTAATTTGGGAAAAAGGTATCTCCTCTCTACTGATACTTTATCACCAATCCTTGTTTCAATTAAAACCCCACTTTTCCAAAAACATTTATCATTGGGACGGAAAGTGAGGTGACATGTTCTGAACAGATGTGCAAAGACAGCAAATGTTACAGGGGTGATAACCCCTCCCTATGTTCTCCAAAAAGCTTAAAAATAGATTTTTTTGGGATGGAGCTACACTTCATAATGTACCTGTTCAGATTCTACTTAAGATCAAACCTAAAGCCGCAAGTGGTTTTAAATGGCTTCTTTTTTTTCCTTTACAAATGTCATTTTGTGCAAGGACAGTTCTAAACACGGGAAACACATGCCACTTCACAGGCATACTTTGGACACCCCCCAGGTACCATATTTAAAGGAAAATGTCACTTTTTTTTTTTTCACTTTATGCATCATTAAAATGACTGCTCCCGAAAAAACGTTAGTTTTTAAAAGTTCTTTTTGCATTGATATATGTCCCCTGGGGCAGGACCCGGGTCCCCAAACCTGTTTTATGACATTAACATGCATATTGGCCGTTGTAATTAGCACTTTTGATTTCGAACGTTCGCGTCCATTATAACGTATAGGGTTCGAAAATTCGCGCGAACTTTCGGTCCGTTCGAAGGTTCTGGTTCGAACCGAACCCGGGGGTGTTCGGCTCATCCCTAGCCCTGAGTATGGTTGCCTCACTCCTCCATTATTGGAGGATAAACAACATATGTTTATTTATTTATTTTAATTAAATAAATGCTATTCTTGTCATGGGACAATTAAGGACAATTAAGGGACAATTAAGGACCAAATGATCTTGTAATGCATATGGGTGATCTCTTTATATCTCACGCAAAACATTGGCATTGAAACATTCTTTTTTAGATATCTCTTTCTCTTTTCTATATATTATCTTTTTTCCAAGTTTCCCCATTTACTTAATTGGTTCACGCGCTACAGCTTTTGAGCCACTGGCTTTGGATGCCCGTACGGACACCCAAGGGTGTACAATGGAGCCTGTGCTTTATCCACGCTGCATGCCGCCTTGGAAATCCGCTTTGTAATTCAGCTTTACAAGGCTCAAGCGCCAACACAACTTTAACATTCTCATTGACAGACCTATACCATCCTCTGCACCCTAGGTAGTGTCTGCATGGAAAGTATTTCCTGCATTGTCTGTGTTGGCGTACAGGAAGGACTGTTCACTTCCGGTTCCTGTATGCCAGTCTGAATTTCGCGGGCTTCCGTGCAACGTCCGTGTGACGTCAGCACGGCGTGACGTCACACGCCACGTTTTGGCACCACGGGAGGGATATTTAACCTCAGCCAGACGCAGGTCAGGCTGAGAGGACCTGGGAGCTCGGGAGACGCTGGGAAACCCCCTGTGAGGTAAAAATCAGAGGATTTATTATGCTACTAACTAGACACTACATTATTCATAGAGCTTCTATGTTAAACATTATGTACTTTAATTCATTAGGAATAGGACTTTATCCCCACCACACTGACTGATTTGGTTGGTCTGTTGGTCAGCGCGGCTGCCCCACCAGTGCTTTATGGAAACTCGTGAGACTTCCTCATACACTGTTCAGGGTGGCAATTTAAGGTGAGAGAATGGGGCTCTTCTAGTAAAGCCTAGTTTATTATTCCCATGAAATAATATTTGTGTCACAAATTTCAACTTACACATTGGGGCTTTTTCCCAATGTCATCTATTTCTTAGATTATGCATAGTACTCACTATGAACACTACCCACAGGTAGATACATCTCATCCCCGTAAACGCCCACCCGAGCTCCCTGAATTATCAAGAAATGTATCTTGGTTTTGAGGTAGGTACAATTCATGAGTTTTCAAGCCTGTGTTGAACTGCATTCCTGCCTTTATCGCACATAGTAGAGTTTATACTTCTTATATAAATGTTCAACATCATTGCAGGTCTATTATACATGTGTAAAAGAAAGTTTCCAGAAATCCAATCCCTCTCTATGGGCATCCAGTCATACATGTGGTTCATCTCTGGACACTAATCTGATGAAACTTCCTGGGGAACTTTTCTTTACTGGAACATGTTGACACTCTTGTCCTCTATTTTGGAGGTAGGGGGACATAAGCGTAATGGGGGTCCCAACAAGGGAATGTTTGCCAGTTGTGTGAGATATGTGATCACGTATTTGCAAAAATCGAAGCTGTAAAATGCATTATACTAATCATCTTGTTGTTTGTTTCTATATACATATCTAGAGTGAATTATATTTCTACTATTCAAAATACACATCTTACGTCCTTTTCCTGAAGAAGCCACATCGGCGAAACATGTTGAAAAAATGTGGACGAAAACAATTTGTGCATTCAACTGTAGTATATCTTTTTGTGTTCATTATAGGTTGTATGTATAGGCCTTGAACTATAGGGAACATTGTGATTTGCACAAATTCTTTATTTATTTTTTCTGGTTTTAAACTTATGTCTTTCTAAATAAATATACTTTTATAATATAAAAGGCATTTTGCTGAATCTGTGTACCCTTGACAGTCCTGTATCTCCAAGCTTTTGTATATTTTCTAAATTTTGGGATGATGGTACTACATATGTATTGATTATTATGGAACTAACAATTTCAGTAAAATAAGTATTTGATCCCCAAGCAAAAAACATGACTTAGTACTTGATGGAGAAACCCTTGTTGGCAAGCACAGAGGTAAGATGTAACCTGGTTACCAGGTTTGTACACATCTCAGGCAAAGGCGGATCCAGAGTCAAGGAGGGGCACTGCCAGAACTCTATTTAACGTAACGTATAGTCCTAACCTTGTTTAAAACAGTGACGCTTTTATCATTCCAGATTAGATTATTACATTACAAACAGATAAGATAGATGTAAACAAGGCAGAGCGCCGTTCTGTCAGAGATGAACAGAGCGATCTTGTGTTCCTGCTAACCAGGAACACGGATCACTCTGTTCATCTAGTGAGTCCATCCCCCACACAGTTAGCAAGAACCCCCTAGGCACACAGTTAACCCTTTGATCAACCTCTGATGTTAACCCCTTCCCTGCCAGTGTCATTAGTACAGTGACAGTGCATATTTTTTCACTTTATTTACATCACTTTACATCACTTTATTAGTGTCACTGGTCCCCAAAAAGTGTCAAAAGTGTCAGTTAGGTGTCCGATCTCTCCGCTGCAATGTTGCAGTACCACTAAAAATCCCTGATCGCCGCCATTACTAGTAAAAAATAATTAAATATAAATGCCATAAATCTAGTTTGTAGACGCTATGAATTTTGCGCAAACTAATCACATTGATTAGTTTGCGCAAAATTCATAGCGTCTACAAACTAGATTTATGGCATTTATATTTTTTTATATTTTTTTATATTTATATATATTTATTTATATATATTTATATTTTTATTTTTTATATATTTTTTTTTTAACCAAAAATATGGAGCAGAATACATATTGGCCTAAACTGTGGAAGACATTTTTTATAGCAAAAAATATTGTTTTTTTTTTTTTCAAAATTGTCGCTCTTTTTCTGTTTATATCACAAAAAATAAAAACCGCTGAGGTGATCAAATACCACCAAAAGAAAGCTCTATTTGTGGGAAAAAAGGGCATACATTTTAGTTTGGTACATCGTTGCACAACCACGCAATTATCAGCCAGTCAAAGTAACGCAGCGCAGTATCACAATAAATGGCCTGGTCATAAGGAGGGTTAAAACTTTTCGGAGCTGCAGGGGTGAAGATTAAACAAGTTAAGACTAAAAGGGCATTTTTTTTTCATACATAATGGCACACATGTATTTTGCGATTTGTCACATGACATTCATTCATACCTTTACTCACGTTTAGTCAATTATTTTGGTGCTCTGGTGAGGGGAGGGGTTCCCATGCAGGAGCAATGGAGTGGAGATGGATGGAGGAAGTGGGTGGAGCCAACACTAACTCGGGCAGCGGAGGCTTGTAGCGTGGACAAGATGGAGGGAGGAGGGTGCGTTCCGGTGGGTGGGGCCAACACAGTCAGGGGCGGAGAAAGAAGAATGCTGGCGCTCTGCAGTCACAGACTGACTGTGGACGCTGGACATGATGTTAGCAGTTAGCGGTGGTTGGAAGAATGGTGGAACAACTGCTGTCAACACAGACTCACAGTCTGTACTCTGTAAAGTTTAAACAGACTGCGACTACACAACTGTTCTCTCCTCTCCCTGGCCTGTTCTCCAGCAGCTCCCGTTATAGTGAGTCACGTCGGCTATGAGAGTGAGACTGGAGTCCGACGTGACTCACTGATGTCACTCGTTGCTAGATGCCAGGCGGCCCAGGCGTTAGCAAGGAGTGCAGGAAAGAGGCTCCACCCACCTGTTCCTCCTGCTATTAGTCGAGTCTCTCTCTGCGCCGCTGATCGGCTGATGTGAGAGAGACTTGGCAGAGGCAGCGGCAGCCCCAGAGCAACTTGAGCAAGTGACAATGTGAGTGACACAGACATGTCATGTCAGTTCTATTTGGGGGGGGGGCAAATGCCCTGTTGCCCCCCCCCCCCTGGATCCGCCCCTGATCTCAGGAGGAATTTGGGTCCACTCTTCTTTACAGATCTTCTCTAAATCCTTCAGGTTTCTTAGCTGTCACTTAGCAACTTGAAGTTTCAGCTCCCTTCATAAATTTTCTATAGGATTAAGGTCTGGAGACTGGCTAGGCCATTCAATGACCTTAATGTGCTTCTTCTTGAGCAACTCTTTTGTTGCCTTGGCAGTATGTTTTGGGTCATTGTCCTGCTGGAAGACCCATTCATGACCCGTCTTCAGTGTTCTGGCTGAGGGAAGAAGGTTCTCATCTAAGATTTTACAATACACGGCCCCATCCACTGGCCCCTCAATGCGGCAAAGTCAGTTTGTACCCTTTAGCAGAGAAACAGCCCCAATGCATAATGTTTCCCCTTCCCTGCTTGACTGTATAGATGGTGTTCTTAGGGTCATTGTTAGCATTTTTCTTTCTCCAAACATTACCCCTCCTCAAGAAGGCACATGTACAGTCATGCCAATCAACATCTAAATGATTCAGAGAAGGATTGGGTGTGCTGTGGTCAGATGACACCAACATTTAGCTCTTTGGCATTAACTCAACTATCCAGGTTTGGAGGAAGGAAAATGCAGTCTATGGCCCTAAGAACATCAGAAGTACCAGGTATTGGTACTTTTGGCAGTGTGGGCAGGTGCCAAGTCCTGCTGGAAAATTAAATCAGCATCTCCATAAAGCTGGTCAGCAAAGAGAAGCATGAAGTGCTCTGGAACTTCCTGGTAGAGGGCTGCAATGACTCAGACTGAAAAAATGTTCCATTTCATTTGGAAATCAAGATCCCAGAGTCTGGAGGAGGAGTGAAGAGGCACAGAATCCAAGTTGCATGAGGTCCAGTGTGAAGTTTCCACAGTCAGTGATGATTTGGGGACCCGTGTCATTTGCTGGTGTTGGTCCACTGTGTTTAATTAAGTCCAAAGTCAGCGCAGCCCTTTACCAGGAAATTCTACAGCACTTCTTGCTTCCCTCTGCTGACCTGCTTTATGGAGATGCTGATTTTAATTTCCAGCATGACTTGGCACCTGCCCACACTAGCAAAAGTACCAATAACTGGTTTAATGATCATGGTATCATTGTGCATGTTTGGTCAGCAAACTCGCCTCACCTAATCCCAATAGAGAATGTGTGGGGTATTGTCAAGAGGAAGATGAGAGACACCAGGCCCAACAATGCAGACGAGCTGAAGGCTGCTATTAAAGCAACCTGGGCTTCCATAACACCTTAGCAGTGCCACAGGCTGATCGCCCCCATGTCATGCCACATTGATGCAGTAATTCATGCAAAAGGAACCCCCGGCCAAGTGTTGAGTGCATACTATACTGTACATGGACATACTTTTCATTAAGCCAACATTTCTGTATTAAAAATCCTTTTTTAATTGTTCTTATGTAATATTCAAATTTTCTGAGATACTGAATTTTAGGGTTTTCACTAGCTGTAAGCCATAATCATCAAACTTAAAAGAAAGGATTGCTTGAAATATATCACTCTGTGTGTAATGAATCTATATATATATTATATGAGTTTCACTTTTTGAATTGAATTACTGAAATAAATTAACTTTTTGATGATATTCTATTTTTATGAGATGCACCTCTTCTGTATATATATATATATATATATATATATATATATATATATATATATATATATATATATATATATATATATATATATATATATATATATATATATATATAGTGAGGCACTGTGAAGCCCCTGGTCTTTTTCCCACCTAGCAACACCCCTGCTCGTGCATGATTTACCACTGTCACTACCAATTTACAATAGTACACTATATTACCAAAAGTATTGGGATGCCTGCTTTTACATGCACATGAACTTTAATGACATCCCAGTCTTAGTCTGTAGGGTTTAACTACTTGCTGACCAGCCACCGCCGTTATACAGCGGCAGGTTGGCTCCCCTGTACGGTGGCCGCTTTAAGGGCTATAGGGGGCGCGCGTGACTGCTGCGTGACGCCGGAGCTGTTGCACGTGGCCAGCGACCCGTGATCGCTCCTCAGACAGCCAGAGCGGGGATCTGTCAATGTAAACAGACAGATCCCCGTTCTGTCAGGGAAGTAGAGAGAGATCTGCTGTTCCTAGTGATCAGGAACATCAATCTCTCTCTACTCCCAGTCAGTCCACTCCCCCCACAGTTAGAAACACCTCCCTAGGGAACACTTAACCCCTTGATCGCCCCCTAGTGTTAGCCCCTTCCCTGCTAGTGACATTTATACAGTAATTAGTGCCTATTTTTTGGCTCTCATCGCTGTATAAATGTCACTGGTCCGAAAAAAGTGTAAAAAATGTCAGATCTGTCCACCGCAATGTCGCAGTCCTGCTAAAAATCGCTAATCACCGCCATTACTAGTAAAAAAAAAAAAATATTAATAAAATTGCCATAAATATATCCCCTATTTTGTAGACGCTATAACTTTTGCGCAAACCAATCAATAAACACTTATTGTGTTTTTTTTAATCAAAAATATGTAGACGAATACATATTGGCCTAAACTGAGGAAGACTTTTATTTATTTTTTGGAAGGGGGGGGGGGGTTATTATTATACCAAAAAGTAAAAAATATACCGTTTTTTTTTTTTTTCAAAATTGTTGCTCTTCTTTTGTTTATAGCACAAAAAAATAAAAAAGCAGAGGTGATCAAATGTCACCAAAAGAAAAAAGTTCTATTTTTGGGAAAAAAAGGACGTAAATTTTGTCAATTTCGTTTGGGTACAGTGTCGCACGACCACGCAATTTTCAGTAAAAGCGGCGCAGTGCCATATCACAAAAAATGGCCTGGTCAGGAAGTGGGTAAATCCTTCCAGGGCTGAAGTTATTATTGAGTTGGCCCACCCTTTGCAGCTATAACGGATTCAATTCTTCTGGGAAGGCTGTCCACGAGGTTTAGGAGTGTGTCTATGGGAATTTTGGACCAAATCATTTGGTGGAGGGAGGATTATGGTGTGGGGTTGTTTTTTTATTTAGGGGTTGGGCTTGGCCCCTTAGTTCCAGTGAAGGGAACTCTTAAGGTGTCAGCATACCAAGACATTTTGGACAATTTCATGCTCCCAACTTTGTGGAAACAGTTTGAGGATAGCCCCTTCCTGTTCCAACATGACTGCGCACCAGTGCACAAAGCAAGGTCCTTAAAGACATTGATGAGCGAGTTTGGGGTGGAGGAACTTGACTGGCCTGCACAGAGTCCTGACCTCACCCCGATAGAACACCTTTGGGATAAATTCGATTGGAGACCGCAAGCCAGGTCTTTTCGTCCACATCAGTGCCTCCCAAATACGCTTCTGGAAGAATGGTCAAACATTCCCATAGACACTCCTAAACCTTGTGGACAGCCTTCCCAGAGGAGTTAAAGTTGTTATAACTGCAAAGGGTGGGCAACTCATTATTGAACCCTACAGGCTAAGACTGGGATGACATTAAAGTTCATGTGCGTGTAAAGGCAGGCGCCCCAATACTTTTGGTAATATAGTGTATATATAAACAGTATACATACACATTCTAATTATAAAGGGTGCATCTGTACATGTGAGACCATCCAGAGGCAATGCATTTGAACATACTGCTAAACCAATAAAGTTCACATTGGGATATCTGCATTGTGTAAATAATGTACATAAAATATAGAAAAAATAACAAAGTTAAGACTGAAAAAAGCTATTATTTCTCCTGTTATGTCTATGTACTCCTAAACATGTATTGTATCACACCGCATGTCTATATGTTTGTTTAATGGCGTCTTATCATCAATCATATCCCATTCACCATATTAGGAATTAACATTAAGAACTTGCAGGTTTATGCCAGTACTACAACTGTAAGCATTTTTTGCAAATAACGTCTAGTGCAACATTTGCTTACCAGATAAACCAACAATTGCATCTGAAAATCTGTAAACTAAATCATTCAAGTAGTATCACATGCACTTGTCTAGTACTTTATATGCTTCCTCTAGAACACATAAGAACAGGAAATACTTGCCTTTGCCTGGATCTTTCCCTGGAGTGCGACCTCTCCCGGGAGCCGGAAGCAGACCGAACCTCCGTGGGTGGCACAAACTCCCGACTCCATCTTCTGGTGCTTGGCCTGACGGTCATTCCAAAGCTGGAGGCAAATAAAGTAGTGTAGCCTAAGAAACACCAATGAAAGATGGACATTATATGAGGGTTCCCGGGAAAAAAAAGTGGCAAAAAAGCATTTGAATATTTTTAGCATCTTATTGGTGAACATAAAAAGCTGAAACAGCGCTTGATATTGCTTCTTACGTCTCAACACTCACAAATAATTAACCCTTATCATTCTATAAAGTGCCAGTGAGGGCAACAACACCTGTACGTTTCAGCAATATATATTCGTATATACATATATGCCCTGTCATGTGACATGTAAAACCTTCAGCCATATCATGTAACTAATCACCCCTTCTACCGAGGATATACATGTATATTCATCACTCTTCCAGCAATATAATCAAATATTATTCCTGGAAATGAAACGTTATATTTTTTGCAGGGAATATTCTGCTTTTAGGTAAAAATTGCAAAAGCCTACCATGAAAGCTATAGATTGAAAATCATATAATATGTTACTGTGATATTTACAGTAATAAAAAAAGAACACTCACCCTTTATTCACCAGCAAAGCAACTCCATAGCAGCAACTGTCACTGAATCATGATGATCTTTCCTTCAATGTTGATCAATCCAGCCTTGCTGTAAACTCAGGGAACCTGTTTCATCAAAGCTTTTCTGATGTGATCCGACCAGCTTCCCTATATCACTCTGCATTTCTTCCTTCCTTCCTTCCTTCCTGGCTCCTTATACTCCCTATGGCCCCATCTCTCCCGCTGGCAGAGACAGTGTTGGCACTGCCTCAGGCACAATACCCTGTGATACACACCGAATGCAGATTCTGGAAGCAACGTAAAGAACACTGCAAATAAACACATTTAATAACAAACATGTCAATTACAAATGCATTTCTCTTTCAGATGTATGTTTTTTAAAACTTTATAAACTCAGTTTCTATTATGGATCTTTGTGGCCCATTGCCAGTTTAGATCTGAGTGGTCCATATTTTTGCCACACCAGCTACATAATCATCATCATAGGCCATAATGGGAGAGAATTATGAGAGAGAATACAGAAATAGCTAACCTTGATGACTCAGCATCTTTATCATATTGGGTATTTATAGGTGTTACTATTTCCTGAACAGTGATTACTATTGGGCACAGGAGGTTTGTGTGTACATTGCAAAGGCATGGAGGAGGCTTTTTCCTGTACAGTTATGGCTAACACATTTTTTCCCATCTCATATAACTGTCACACTGTCACTATATTATGAACCAATTAAAGACCAGTAAAATGCTCTTTATAACAGAAGTGATCATAGCAGAGTGGTGCGACTTTGCGAGCAAAGCTTATGTGCCTACAGGCGTGAGTGATAGAAAAGCCCTGCTATCTAGGTATTATGTGTCTTGATCGTTCACTGCTTCATTGACTAGATTCAGGAATGAAGAAGGGCCACCCACCCTTTTAGTGCCAGCCCTCATTTTTAAAAACTTGCTCTTTTATCTCCATCCAAATTTGCCAGCCTAGGCTTAGTTGCACTTCCTACACCTGCAACATTTTTGACAGTGAATATGAATGTATTTTTCATGCCAGGAATGTAGTTCATTCAGGTTTAGAAGTTTACTTATTCATCCTAGCATGGGGTCCCATTGCTTTCTGTGTAATGCACAATGAGTTGAAATTTCAACAGAAATAGGGTAATTATTCTGACTCCGATTGTTGGGAAGCGATTTATCCCTTGTGAGACCTCTATGCCTGGCCTGTATAAGATATAATCACCGAGGACAATCTTCATCAGATAGCTTGAACTCACCAAATACTGATTTAATCCACAAATGTGCTTTTATTCTGAACATCAGGTTACAGCAGATGACAGGATACAAATAGATGAATAGGTTGTGCTATTTATGCGGTCAAAAGATATTGTCTGTAGCTTACTATGCAGAATACATGTGCCTGCTACATGTGGCCTGTTAGCTGCATCCATGACACAGGAAGTACAACCTCAGGAAGAAGGGTGGAGCATTGCATACAAAGGAAGTGTGTCATAGCATAAGGGAAAAAGAACATGAGAAAACAAGTGCATTACGACAAAAGGTCACTAGATGGCAGCATGTAAACTTAATATAAAATGTCCATAGAAAATAGTTAGGAAAACAATCTATACAAATTCTATGCCCTGTTGGGGCTATGTGTCATAATAGCCATGGACCTAGGAACCCTAGGGTGATCCAACCTGCTGGTACCTACCCAAAATTAAAATAGCAGAGACTTATCCTTCCAAATGAGACCCAAAGTGCAGTAGATGGACTGAATGTAAAAAACAGTAACAAAAAACAATGTTTTCTCTTGTATTATTTAACCACTTAAAGTGGATGTAAACACAATTTTTTTTTTTTTTTTTTGTCTAGCACAATATAGAGTATGGGATTTCGGATCAGCTGTGCCCAGTCTTGCCACAAAGAGTTAATCCAGCTCTGAGCAATCCACATATCTTTTTTCAGTGAAATAAAACGGACAAACTGGGAAAACTTTGTCCGTTCTTCCCCCTTGCTGTGATTGACAGGTGATTTACATATCTCGTGCACTAGCCTAAGACATGCATTATTTTTTAATTCCCACCCCCATTCCTTTCTTCAGCAGCTCTGCAAGGATTGGCTGTTCCACACCTCAGCATAATTTGGCATGCTGAAGTCATGTGGGGACTTTTCTGGGTTTTGACTGGATGTTAGTGATCATAGCAGAAGTTCAGTGTAAGAAAATGCATGTTGATAAGGGGAGTGTAGAGGTGGGCGGGGAGTCTACTGACAAACAAAAAAAATAACAAAAATCTGCAGTTTTTTGGGTCTCATAGCAGACAGAGGGGAGACATTTGACAGATAAGTATACATGCAGGAGGCATGTATATTCTTCTAGATAACCAATATTGCAGTAGTTTATAAAGGATCGAGCCTCTTTCTGAGATTTGTTGTTTACAAGTTAAAAACATTTTTTTGCTAGAAAATTACGTAGAACCCCCAAACACTATAAATTTTTTTTCTCACACCCTAGAGAATAAAATGGCGGTCATTGCAATAGTTTCTGTCACACCGTATTTGCGCAGCAGTCTTACAAGCGCACTTTTTTGGGAAAAAATACACTTTTTTGAATTTATAAGTAAGACAACAGTAAATTTAGCACAATTTTTTTTTATATTGTGAAATATTGTTACACCGAGTAAATTGAGACTCAACATGTCACGCTTCAAAATTGCGCCTGCTTGTGGAATGGCGACAAACTTTTACTCTTAAAAATCTCCATAGGCGACGTTTAAAAAATTCTACAGGTTGCATGTTTTGAGTTGCAAAGGAGGTCTAGGGCTCGAATTATTGCTCGATACCTCAGATGTGTGGTTTGAACACCGTTTTCATTTGTGAGCGCTGCTCACGTATGCGTTCGCTTCTGCACGTGAGCTCGGGACCGAGTACGTTTAAAAAAAAAAAAAAATTCTTATATATTTTACCTTTTATTTTTTATTTTTACACTGTTCTTTTATGAAAAAAAATAAAAATTGTGTCACTTTTATTCCTATTACAAGGAATTTAACCACTTCCCTACCCTCCCATAGTCATATGATGCCCACAAGGTGGATCTCCCATCCTGGGTGGGCGTCATATGACGTCCTCCCATTCCCGGCCGCCTGGGGGGCGCGCGCGCGCGCCCGTGGCGTCGCTCGGGACCCGGTGCGAGTGCCCGGCAGCCGCGATGTCCGCCGGGCACCCGCGATTGCCCGTTAAAACAACGGGACCGTGCGGGACCTTGGAGCTGTGTGTGTAAACACACAGCTCCACGTCCTGTCAGCGGAGAGGAGACCGATCATGTGATCCCAGTACGGAGGAACACATGATCGGTCTCCTCCCCTTGAGTCCCCTCCCCCCACAGTTAGAATCACTCCTATAGGGAAAACATTGACCCCTGCAGCGCCCCCTAGTGTTAACCCCTTCCCTGCCAGTCACATTTACACAGTAATCAATGCAATTTTATAGCAACGATCGCTGTGTAAATGTGAATGGTTCCAAAAATGTGTCAAAAGTGTCCGAAGTGTCCGCCGCAATGTCGCAGTCACGAAAAAAAATCGCAGATCGCCGCCATTACTAGTAAAAAAAAAAAAAAATGCAATAAATCTATCCCCTATTTTGTAGACGCTATAACTTTTGCGCAAACCGATCAATATACGCTTATTGCGATTTTTTTTACCAAAAATATGTAGAAGAATACGTATCGGCCTAAACTGAGTAAAAAAATATAAAAAAAAAAAAAAATGGGATATTTATTATAGCAAAAAGTAAAAAATATTGTGTTTTTTTTTCAAAATTGTCGCTCTTCTTTTGTTTATAGCGCAAAAAATAAAAACCGCAGGGGCGATCAAATACCACCAAAAGAAAGCTCTATTTGTGGGAAAAAAAGGACGTCAATTTTGTTTGGGTGTAACATCGCACGACCGCGCAATTGTTAGTTAAAGCAACGCAGTGCCGAATCGCAAAAAGTGCTCTGGTAAGGAAGGGTGTAAAATGGCCCGGTGCTGAAGCGGTTAAACATCCATTGCAATAGAAAAAAAGCATGGCAGGACCTCTTAAATATGAGATCTGCGGTCAAAAAGACCTCAGATCTCATATTTACACTTAAATGCAATAAAAAAATAAAATAAGTAAATGTCTTTAACCGCTTCCCGACCGCCTCACGCAGATACACTGCAGCAGAATGGCACGGGCAGGCAAAATCCCGTATATAAACGTGATTTTGCAATTGCCTGCCCGTGGGTTCCGACCCAGTTGGGAGCTCCGTGACCCCGACCGCGGGACCAGCGGACCCAATCGCCGCTGGTGTCCCGCGATCGGGTCACAGAGCTGAAGAACGGGGAGAGGTTTGTGTAAACGAACCTCTCCCCGCACTTTCTACACTGCCTGTCATTGATCGGCTGTTCCCGGTCATCGGGAAAGCCGATCAATGACGTCAGACGTCAGCCCCGCCCCCTAATGTAAAAAAACACACACACGTCACAGCCCATAACCCCTCCCCTCCCCCTAGTGGTTAACTCTTTCACTACAACTGTCATTTATACAGGAATCAATGCATTTAAATAGCATTGATTGCTGTATAAATGACAATGGTCCCAAAAATGTGTCAAAAATGTCCGATGTGTCCGCCATAATGTCGCAGTCACAATAAAAATCGCTGATCACCGCCATTACTAGTAAAAAAAAAAATATTAATAAAAATGCTATAAAACTATCCCCTATTTTGTAAACGCTATAACTTTTGCGCAAACCAATAAATAATCGTTAATTGCGATTTTTTTTACCAAAAATATGTAGAAGAATACGTATCGGCCTAAACTGAGGAAAAAAAATGTTTTTTTATATATTTTTTGGGGATATTTATTATAGCAAAAAGAAAAAAATATTGCATTGTTTTCAAAATTGTCGCTCTATTTTTGTTTATAGCGCAAAAAATAAAAACCTCAGGGGCGATCAAATACCACCAAAAGAAAGCTCTATTTGTGGGAAAAAAAGGACGCCAATTTTGTTTTGGAGCCACGTCGCACGACCGCGCAATTGTCAGTTAAAGTGACGCAGTGTCGAATCGCAAAAAGGGGCCCGGTCCTTTGGCTGCCAATTGGTCTGAAGTGGTTAAAAAAAAAAAAAAAATGTAACTTTAAGAGCTAAGGGCGGAAGTGACATTTTGACCCCGCTTTGGGCCCTCAATTGTATGGAGACAGGTGGGGGCCATCTTCCCCTCACTCGATCCAAACCAAGCCAGGAAGAGGACCCGATCACCTCTGCCACTACCGACGGCTCCGGTAAGCGGCGGAGGGCACCGGAGAGCGGCAGAGGGGGCCCTCTCCCACCGCTGATAAAAGTGATCTCATGGCAAATCACAGAAGAAGAGGATACTGGGGTTATGGTAATTTACACTGTTATAACCCCCAGTTTCGACCTGGGAAGAAGGAGTTAATGCTCCTTGTGTCATCAACTTTGAAGATATAGGATTTAATGTTAAAAAGAAAATGCCTTTCTACACAGATCGGGCCAATGACCCCTATGTTTTGTAATCCCGAATTTCCACGAGCATTAGAGGTCAGAACCCACTTAAGGACCGAGCTTCTTTCTGAGATTTGTTGTTTAGTTAAAAACATTTTTTTTTGCTAGAAAATTACTTAGAACCCCCAAACATTATAAAAAAAAAATTCTAACACCCTAGAGAATACAAAGGTGGTCGCACTTTTTTTGGAAAAAATACACTTTTTTGAATTAAAAAATGAGACAACAGTTAAGTTAGCCCAATTTTTTTTTTATATTGTGAAAGATAATGTTACGCCGAGTAAATTGATACCAACATGTCACGTTTCAAAATTGCGCCCGCTCGTGGAATGGCGACAAACTTTTATCTTTAAAAATCTCCATAGGTGACGGTTAAAAAATTCTATAGGTTGCATGTTTTGAGTTACAGAGGAGGTCTAGGGCTATAATTATTGCTCTCGCTCTACCGATCGTGACGATACCTCACGTGTATGGTTTGAACACCATTTTCATGCGGGCACTACTCGCGTATGCGCTCGCTTCTGCATGCGAGCTCGGCTCGTTTAAAAAAGTATTTATTTTTTCTTATTTATTTTACCTTTTATTTTTTATACTTACACTGTTCTTTTAAAAAAAAGAAAATGGTGTCACGTTTATTCCTATTACAAGGAATGTAAACATCCCTAGTAAAAAAAAAAAAAAGCATGACAGGACCTCTTAAATATGAGATCTTGGGTCAAAAAATAGTTATTTGAAAAACAAAAAAAAAATGTCCCTTTAAGAGCTATGAGAAGTGAAAAAAAATCGCTTTCACCCTGCAATGGAATGGTCTTCCCCTCACTCATCTCCATACCCAGGAAGGAGAGGGATCCGATCGCCTCCGCTGCTACCGACGGCTCCGGTAAGCGGCGGGGGGCACCGGAGAGCGGCTTGGAGGGTACCCTCTAATAAAAGTTATCTTGCAGAGAATCGGCTGCAGAGACCACTATTATCGGAAACCGGACCGCCTGCTTAAGAAGAGGATATCAGGGTTATGGCAGCTAGCTGCTGCTATAACAAAGATATCCCTCTTAAAAATAGGACGTATATCGGCGTGCGGCAGTCCGAAAGTGGTTAAGTGGAATAGTGTTGAGAATATAAGAATAGCTCAGACCCTGGTGGATGGCAATCTTCCTCAGCTGTCCGAGCTGGGGTCTGAACATGAACATAAATGGATGCAATATCAACAGTTATCTACATATATTAGATCTATGTCACAACTTTCTTCAATAGATAGATCTTTAACAAATTTTCAGCAATTACTAATACAGGAGCTAAGAGCGACACATAATTTATCAACGATATATAAGCTTTTACTTCCTTCTGGCTCTCTTACTGAATTAACATACACAAGAAAATGGGAGGCCAAAATAGAGAGGCCGATATTACCATCAGAATGGGAGAAGGCGTTTCTTTTGACACATAAGTCATCATTAGCCACTCAGCATCAGGAAAGAAATTATAAAATTATGACAAGATGGTACTGGAGTGGATTTACGAAATATTAATGGAGGTAATTCAGAAACAAGTTGGAGATGTCTCAATGTAAGAGGCACAATGGCACATATCTGGTATTATTGTCTAATGGTGTTGGATTTCTGGTTTAAAAATATTTTGTAGTTTTGTAGTCTGGCGTATAAGACTAACTTTTACACCGAAATTACACAGCCAAAAAGCGGGGGTCGTCTTATACGCCGGGTGAAGAAGCCGCCAGATGGATATCAGTCCGCCGGTCGTTCTGTAAAATTGTAATATGTATACAGTATGCGCCGCTCAGCCAATCCCGGCGGGCGATGCGCTCTGATGAATACAGAGCCTGCTAAGCCTGCTCGGATTGGGTAACAACCTCTGCCAATCCGAGCAGGCTACATGAGTCAGAGCGGCGCGGGCTGATGTCACAGCCTCTGCCAATCCAAGCAGGCTTTGTATCCATCAACAGATTAGTAAAATGCAATGCCTGCCTTGATTGGCTCAGTGGTGCACACTGTCTGCACACTGTATTCTGAAGTGTACCTGGCGCTACTGTACTAACACAGCATCATATACTGTGTGTACTTGGTGCTCTACATATTAACAAAGCATCCTGTACTGCACATCCAGCTCCAGATCTCCCCTAAAATACAGGTATGATTTATGGTGCTTTGGAGGAGAGGATTCATTGTTGCTGCCTACCAATTGTGGGATCTCTGGGACTTGTAGTTCACCAGTTTCCTTTTTCTGATGTTAAGTCTGATGTTTTTTTTTGTTTTGTTTTCTGATGGTTTTTTGTAAATGGTGTTGCCTCGGAAAAAGGGTAGTCTTATATGGCGAGTATAGCCCCAAACCTAAGTTTTCACTGGAAAAATAGGGGGTCGTCTTATACACCCAGTCGTCTTATATGCCGGCAAATACGGTATATCAGAAAATAGCAAAATCAAATATACAATTAAATATCTGTATTTCAATATTATCAATTATTCCAGGATCAATAAAAGCTATTAAGGAAGCTATCTTTTGCCATATGATAACAGCCGCAAGGACAATAATAGCTCGAAATTGGTGAAAAGCAAAGAGCCTTACAATAGTAGAATGGGTATGTGAGATGAGCGAGATGCAGTCCATGGAGGAAAGGATTATGTTTGAGGAGAACTTAAGAAAAGAAAACAAACTCAAAAAATATGGCAATTATGGGAAGAGTTTCAGACCTCGGTAACTTTTATACAATATCTATAAGTACGACCTTATCCCCGTTCCGCCCCGTACACATTTTTTTTAACATGCTACCATTATCAAGGACCTCAGTTAAGATGTCAGCCACAGCCAGTCCTTTAGTCTAAGGTACCATTGCCCCGCAAATCTGACACCAAACATACAAATGTAGTTCATGCAAACCATTGCTTACTTTAATAAGATGCTCAAAGCCAAGAATGATATTATGCAGCCAGTTAAATTGTGGTCACAGATCAAATTTGTTTTACAGTGTACTAATTGATACACGGATGATACTGAGGTTGTGCTTAATCCACTGGCCTCCGTGCATTTTCCCTTTGTCTGGAAAGCCACAGCCCATAAACAATTTTATGAATGATTAGTGGTTTCACTATTACATTTACTTTACTTGTCCAGTGTGTGGGTTACTTTTGTTAAACTGGGCCTTTCATTAAAATGTAGAAGAATATGTTCTTAGGGCACAATTGTGTAATTTCAGGTATAGTCAACATTAAAAGATCTTTACTGATCAGGAAACATGGAACCATCCCACCTTAGGTGATCCTAAGCCCAACCCTTTATTTAGTTTTAGATTGAGTGAAGAAGGGTTATACGTTCCAATGTAGAAGGTACATTTCTTTAATGAGAATCTACACAAATCTACACGAATCTACACAAATGAAAAAATACACAATCAGTAGAGCGAGGAAAGGTTAGAATTTTGACTATTTTATCTTATCATCCTGACCGCTTTCCCTGGTACAGGCATTAAAAAGTAGGCTCGGCATGTTAAGTATGCAGCATGCTGTAATTGAAAAGGCGAAAGGGAATAAACACATGACACAAGGGGCGGAGGCTTGGTTCCAGGTTACCCAATCCAAGAAACAAGTATGCTGTTAAGGACAAGTTTAACTACTTCTTGCTGGAGCCCAGTCAGGGTTGCAGGGCTATGGACTTGTGCTTCACATCTAAGGACTCTAAAAGGACTTTTCTAACCTATGTGAGGTATGACTACCTCATGGGGCAGGGACACTAAGAAAACACCTAATGGGCACCAAGGGGTACGGAGAACTTCTACAGAAATGTGTGTTGGAAATTTCCAAGTTGAACTGTGCATTTGAATTTCTACCACTTTAGTAAAGAAACATACAGTATATGTTCCATAACTTAGCCTGGTTTGAAAACACTTTAGGACAATCCTAAAGGGGGGCATGCATGTTTGGCGTATCACAGAACATGGTTAACACCCAGGGACAAGACGAGCTAGAGAAGATACAGTACAGATGTATAATATGTAGTGAAACAATTCAGAGGAGGCTATATTGCCTTTGCCAATCAATGACCACAGTACTAGTGTCCAGTGCATAAGCAACCAGCCGGTTAGGAAGTGGTGTGACTTGGCATAGGTGATCTAGGGCCCTGGCATTGAAGGAGTATGCTTAGGCTCCTTCCCTGTGACCAGAACCATAATACTGGGTTTGACTCGCAGCACAGGGCATCCTAGGGACCCAGCCTGGAAGTCACAGAAGATGAGTGAGGAGAGAATAAGCACAAATTACATCTAACGTGAGCTTCCGAGTATTCAAGTGCAATATATGAATCAATGTCACTGGGATGAAGAGACAGGTCAAATGGGCAATTGTTTACTGTCCTATGTAACAAGGGCTGTAAACACTACAGTTGGCATTAATTGTTATTTTCAGTAACTTCAAGTATGGTCTTTTCATCTTGTTTAACTCTATTCCAACTACACTATAGCCAAAAGCCGGCTACGGCGCAGTCGTCCAGTTCTGGGAGGGCATTCATGGACATCCTCCCAAAATGAGTACCTTCTGCGGCACGCATTGGGAGTGCTCTATGACTGCTGTGTCCTTTGGACAATCAAGTGGCCCTTTATCATGTGATCAGCTGTGTCCCATCGCAGCTGATCATATGTAAACAAACTTGCAGTTTTTCATTAGCCCTTTCCTCTCCACTGTGTCTGTGGGAGGAAAGAAGAGCCGTTAACCAGCAAGCCTGTCAGCACATTGTTTACACTGATAATCAGGGCACTGCTCATCAGTGCCCTGATTATGAGACATGTGCATTAGTTTTCGTCCGGTTGCATTTTCGTCCAAATTTTGCATATTTTCGTTATCGTCTTAACAAACGATAACGAACGCGCAGAATCCGAAAACCGAAAGATCCGACATAAAGAAATGCTTTATTTTAATTTTCATTGCAACAGTTCAAGAAGATAGGAGATTCGACATGACGCTGACAATAGTGATCTGTGTCCATCGAACCTGTGGTCGAATGTGCCTAAACTTCTCTATTAGTTCAAGATTATTCTACATAGAAAAGATTTGACATAGAGAGAAAAGATTTGACATTATAGAGACAATAGCAAAAAGGTCGAATGTGCCTAACCTAACTCTATTAGTCCAAGATTATTCGACATAGAGAGAAAAGATTCGACATGAAGATTCAACGAAGCAGTCGCCGCAAGCAACATTTATGGTCAAATGCTCCGCCCATAGGCTATAGAAGAATTCTAATGTTGGTTGACTAGTAATAATAATTAATAAATATAATTACTAGTGTCATACAACATTAGAATTCTTCTATAGTTTGTAAGCTGAACATTCGACCGGAAATGTACGATTGCGGCGTTGTACAGTTTAGCTGCTCTGTCGAATCTTCTTAGAACATTCAACAGATACCATAAGCCTTCAATGACAGATTTGACCTTAATTATTTCAGATTTTCAGACGAATGCATTTTTTAACAAAACTAAATAAATAAAAACTAATTTCGGGAGTAACTAAATAAATTTATTTTTCGGACAAAAATGAAATTCCAAAACGAAATATTTCAGTGTGCACATGTCTACTGATTATCAGTGCAGTCCCATCAGTGCCCATCGTTGCAGCTATCAGTGCCTCCTCATCAGTGCCCATCAATGTCACTTATCAGTGCCCATCAGTGCAGCCTTATCAGTGCTCATCAGAGAAGCATCACACAGCGGGAGCCTCCCATTGCGCGTAGCGGCCCGAGAAAGAAGCAAGGAAGAAGAAACGCCGTGGAGGAAGATGCCAGACAAGAACACCGGAGCAAGAAGCAGAGGATTGGAGGAAGAAGAAGATGGATGAAGAAACTGAAGGATGAAGGAAAGAAGAAGGAAGAAGATAGAAAGAAGAAGACTTTAATAAAAGGAATTGTCAAAAACTGTCTCTTGTCATTTTTAACACTTTTGTCCCTTTTTTTCACTTTGTCTCTTTTCCTGCAGCCTGCCAGGTTGCGTGTTTGGATAAGGGTCTGGTATAGATTTTGAGTCGGACCCCCACGCCATTTTTTTTTTTTTGGCACAGTGTTTCCCTTAAAATCCATACCAGACCTGAAGGGCCTGGTATGAATTTTGAGGGGGACCCCCACGCCATTTTTTTTTTTTGGCGCAGGGTTCCTCTTAATATCCATACCAGACCTGAAGGGCCTGGTATGCTCTTGGAGGGGAACCCATGCTTTTTTTTTTTTTTTATTAAAGTCGCCTGGCCTGGGGACGACTTAAAGTCGTGTTGTAAGTCGCCCCAAGTCGTGTTGTAAGTCGCCCCAAGTCGTGCTGGAAGTCGTGTTGCCCCTGTGTGAATGGACTGTTAATGATAACGGCTATTATCAATGGCATATTATTATCGCGTGCGCCGGTATATTATTATCATGTGCGCCGGCATATTATGTGTTGCGCTTATGCGTGCACCGGTTCATACACCGGTTCATATGCTTAATTAAGGTATGAACCGGCGCAGCGCATTCATCTTAGTAAATCAACCCCTCTGTGTATATAGTTGTGTCCCTGGAGAATTATTTCTGTGCTGATCAAGTGGGCATCCCATAAAAACCCTATCCCCTATCCAAGTTCAACTCCCCTAATAAAATATAAAAACAAAGCTGCAAGGACTGATTCCTGACTCCAGCATGTGTAGAAAATGTGTGTGCCTGGCTGTGTAGGGTGGGAGATACCCATAATTACCAGCGGCTCCTGCAGGGGGTAGGGCTACACTAACAATCATATTAAATGAATAGGTAAAGTGTTACTAAACCCATAACAGTAAAATCAGTCTGTATATGCAGTAAAGCATGTTATACTCACAGTGGAACCTATGGGTAATCCTCTGCATTGTGTAAAAAGGCTGTTTGATCCTGTCTTCTCTGAATCCTCCCCTTCTTCCACTTTCCCCAACCCATCTCCTGCTAGAACAGAGCCTTGGGGGCACTCTGCACACACTCAGTTTGGTGTGTATTCCTAGGGAGTTTTTTTTTTCTTGGGAGAGTGCATGTGATGAGCACAGGGACAGACAGAGGTTCAGGGGTCTTGCTGCCTCAGGGGAGAATGAAAACTCCTCCTACAAGCTTTAACCAGTGCTCTGCTGGACACTGATAAAAGTCACAAGACTGCTATATACTGCTGATGATAAAAGGTATTTAGCAGTTTATATTTACTAAAGCTATTGCATTTCCAAATTCTGTGTACTGTGGGAGATCAGATATAGTGAATGCAGGGTCCTGGGTTTAGTAATATTTTAATATCATTACTATTTACAGTACAACACTTTTCCCAGCCTGAGCTTTGCTGAGGCTGATTCCAGGTCAAATTCAATTACCTGCTTTCAAAAAATCGATTTCATAATGTGTTTATGACTAGAGAGCTGCTATAATTTGTGTCTTTTATATCAGCTTTAAAGTATAGCTAAAGGAAAACTTTTTTTTATGTTTTGTATAGAGTGGAGAAAGTCCGGCCCGCGGGCCAATTGCGGCCCGTGTTCCAGTTTCATACGGCCCTACTGGTAATTTGGATTTATGTATCTTTTGTGGCCCCCAACGAATCCCCGAGCGCCATGCAGTGCTCAGGGATTCATTGGGGGGGCCACAAAAGAGATATACCGTATTTATCGTTCCTCAAAGGGGACAGGGAGGGGGCAGGAAGAGTGCCGTCAGATTACATACAGGAGAATCTCCTGTTTACTCGGCGGCCACTGTAATAGGAAGTCCCGTCTCCTGGGCTGGCATTGGACAACTGTTCTGTCTATCATAGGAGGCGGGACTTTGTATTAACCGCTTCAGTCCCGGAAGATTTTACCCCCTCCCTGACCAGAGCACTTTTTGCGATCCGGCAGTGCGTTACTTTAACTGACAATTGCGCGGTCGTCCGACCATGCACCCAAACAAAATTGATGTCCATTTTTTCCCACAAATAGAGCTTTCTTTTAGTGGTATTTGATCACCTCTGCAGTTTTTATTTTTTGCGCTATAAACAAAATAAGAACGCCAATTTTGAAAAAAAAGCTATATTTTTTTAACTTTTTGCTATAATAAATATCCCCAAAAATATATAAAAAAACATTGCAATGCACATGCTAAATGCGGCAAAACAGTGCATACCGATGCACTGGAAATCTCAAACTATCGCGTCACTGAAGGAATGGTTTTACAGAATCAATAGAATTGCAGAGTTAGAAGAGCTAATTCATATAGCAAGAGACTCCCCAAGCAAATTCAACATTAAGTGGGCATGTTGGAAACATTTCCAAACCAAACCCGAATTCGCCCTCTTAAATTCTCTAAGGCCCCTTTCACACTGGGGCCGGAGCCGCGGCGACGGTAAAGCAGCGCTATATTTAGCGCTGCTTTACCGTCGTTTTAGCCACGGGATTCAGGCGCTAGCGGTGCGGTTTTAACCCCCGTAGCGGCGCTTTGCGGAGGTATTGCCGCAGTATTACCGCGGTGTCCCATTAAAATCAATGGGTAGGAGCGGTATAGGAGCGGTGAATACACCGCTCCTATACCGCTCCAAAGATGCTGCTAGCAGGACTTTTTTGACCGTCCTGCTAGCGCACCGTTCCAGTGTGAAAGCCCGCCAGCTTTCACACTGGAGTGAATGGGGCCGGAATTTTTCAGGCGGTGTACAGGCGCTGTACCGCCTGAAAAATGCCCCAGTGTGAAAGGGGCCTAACTGCTCTTTAAGGAACCTCACACATAATGATTATAGTACCCCAGATATCCTTGATTTGATAGCACCGTCCAATCTCTCCGATCAACCCCCCCCCCCCCCCCTACACATACATCTGGTCAAATCTCCTCTCCCATCTTTTACAGCTATCATAAAGCAGAGAGACACCTACCCACACCTACCCATCCCCTAGGCCAGGATACACCTTTCTCATCCTCGTTTGGTTTTCCATCGATACCCCCCTTCCTCTCTTCTCTACCCTCCCCATAACTAATACCACAACAGGTTACCGGTATCCACACTCTACACACTTACTCCGCTTAAGACCCTCCATAAACGTTGTGACCACTCAGGCACTTATAGAGACAGCCTAGGCGACAAAGGAAGGAACCGAAAACGACTGAACTGATATGACCTTTTGAAAAACATGGGGGATTCAGCCTTTGGTCGAAACACCTAATTTCACAAACCCACCAATGAAATGCCACGTTGGCTACTAACATCTACTACAGGTGGCAGAAGTAAACCTGACGAAAGAACCATGATCGGTGACTGAAAAACACTTTAAGGGCTAGACAATAGACAGTATAGTTTATTGAGATAATGAGGTTGTCATGCTGATCTTTAACTACTTGCCTACCAGGCACGAACACCTCCTTCCTGACCAGGGCATTTTTCAGCTTTCAGCACTGTCGCATTTTGAATGACAATTGCGCGGTCATGCAACGCTGTACCCAAATAAAATTGTTATCATTTTTTCCCCACAGATAGAGCTTTATTTTGGTGGTATTTGATCACCTCTGCGTTTTTTATTTCTTGTGCTATAGACAAAAGAAGAGCGACAAGTTTGAAAAAACATAATATTTTTTACTTTTTATTATAATAAATATCCAATTTTTTTTTTTTTTTTTAAACAAATTTTTTCCTCAGTTTAGGCCGATACGTATTCTTCTACATATTATTGGTTAAAAAAATCGCAATAAGCGTATATTGATTGGTTTGCGCAAAAGTTATAGCGTCTACAAAATAGGGGATAGATTTATAGCATTTTTATTATTATTTTTTTTTTTTACTAGTAATGGCGGCGATTTGCGATTTTTATCGTGACTGCGACATTGCGGCGGACACTTCGATCCGTGCTATAAAAATGCATTGATTACTGTATAAATGTGACTGGCAGGGAAGGGGTTAACACTAGGGGGCGCTGCAGGGGATAATATGTTCCCTATCTTAGTGATTCTAACTGTGGGGGGAGGGGACTGACTGGGGGAGGGGACCGATCGGTGTCCCTATGTACAAGGGACACACCATCGGTCTCCTCTCCTCTGACAGGACGTGGATCTATGTGTTTACACACACAGATCCACGTCCTGCTCGATTACCGGGCAATCGCGGGTGCCTGGTGGTCATCGCGACCGCCGGGCACACGCATCGGGTCCCCAGCTACGCAGCGGGCATGCGCGCGCGCGCCCCCTAGTGGCCAAAAAGCGAGTGCCGTCATATGACGGCGGCCCGCCACAAGAGCTGCACCGTCCCGCCGTCATTTGACAGTGGGCGGTCAGCTACAGGTTAATGTAACCTGTTACTTTGGATATTTCACTTACTGTGTTTGTTCAAGTGTCCTGTACAATAACAAATGTTAACTTGTTTGTTCAAATGATGCAAATAAAACATTTTTGAAAAAAAAAAAAATAAAAAATTTTTTTTTTCCTCAGTTTAAGCCGATATGTATTCTTCTACATATTTTTGGTTAAAAAAAAATCGCAAGAAGCATATATTCATTGGTTTGTGCAAAAGTTATAGTGTCTACAAAATAGGGGATAGTTTTTATGGCATTTTTATTCTAAATTTTTTAATTAGTAATGGCGGCGATCTGCGATTTTTATCATAACTGCGACATTATGGCGGAAACATCGGACACTTTTGACACTATTTTGGGACCATTGTCATTTATACAGCGATCAGTGCTATAAAAATGCACTGATTACTGTGTAAATGACACTGGCAGGGGAGGGGTTAAACACTAGAGGGCGATCAAGGGGTTAAGTGTGTCCTAGGGAGTGATTCTAACTGTGGGGGGGTGGGTTTCCACTCACACAACATATATCGGCGTGCAGTGGTCGGCAAGTGATTAAAGAGGCCGCCGAGGAAACAGGAGATTCTCCTATATGTAATTTGTTGGCGCTCGTCCCGCCCCCTCCCTGTCCCCTCCGAGGCTGTAGATGGGCATGGATCAGGCTGCACTGATGGCAATGGTGAGGCTGCATTCAGAGGCTGCATTCATGGAAATGGTGAGGCTGCATTCATGGCAATGGTGAGGCTGCATTCATGGTAATGGTGAGTATGCATTCATGGCACTTGTGAGGCTGCATTCATGGCACTTGTGAAGCTGCATTCATGTCAATGGTGAGGCTGCATTCATGGCAATGGGGGGCTGCATTCATGGCAATAGGGAGGCTGCATTCATGGCAATAGGGAGGCTGCATTCATGGCAATAGGGAGGCTGCATTCATGGCAATAGGGAGGCTGCATTCATGGCAATAGGGAGGCTGCATTCATGGCAATGGGGGGCTGCATTCATGGCAATGGGGGGCTGCATTCATGGCAATAGGGAGGCTGCATTCATGGCAATAGGGAGGCTGCATTCATGGCAATAGGGAGGCTGCATTCATGGCAATGATGAGGCTGCAGGTGGGCACTGATTGGGCTGCATTCATGGGCACTGACCCTTATTTTGCTTCACAGTTCTTTATTTAAAAAAAAAAAATGTTCCTGAAACTTCCCTCTTAAAGTGAAGGTGCGCGTTATACATCTCTGAGAGTAAAAGAAAATCCTAAATTTTGGCTCATCACCAGAGCAGGAATAGAGGGGAAATCATCCAATGGGCTTAATGACAATAAGGGATTTTCTCACTTTGGAGCGATTTCCTCTAAAATCCTGTTCTGGCTATAGGACAGGAAAATGAATGGAATTCTCCTGAATAGGACACATGTGGCAAAAAATAAATAAAAACTGACAGGGCTTATAACCCTCCCTTTCTCTTTCCATATAAAAATGCCTTTAAATCTGTTTTAGACTTTCTGCCTGGCAGATGACTGTTCTGCCCCTGGTCAGGTTTGCTTTATGTGACCATAACACACAGCAATCCTTAGCTCATCTATACATTTGGACAATCTATTCAGCCAAAAACACATTTTCTAAATGTGAGCAGGTGATGTGAAGTGTTATTAAAAAAAGCATATTCTAAGATTTTAACAATGTAGATATATTGATGAAGCAATGTTTTATAAATGTACTTACCTTATAAACAAACTACTTAATCATTAGGGTTTCATAGCTAAATATATACTTTAGAAAGAATGTATTATTCAGTAACAGACAGCACAAACCTATCCTGCCTGCAGTCAGGATGGCACCGTGCCTATAACTGCTGGCAATATGTAGGCTATAAAAATGGCATAGTGGGCGGAGAAAGGCAGCCCATGAAATATTGATAATACTTCCCGTAAATACTCCTAGCTGAGGAGATGTCTCGTTTATTGCTCATTAATTTGGATAAATTATTTACGGATGCTCTCACTGTTTTCTGCCTCGTCCATTTTCCATTGTCCTGGGATGTACAAATATCTGATTTCCAGCTGCTATTAGCGTGAGTGAAAGAAGCAGCAATGTCCCTGTCCCGTGTTCAAAAGATATAAATGTGACACGCCAGTAGCCAGTATTCATAAGCATCAGAGATGGCGCTATTTCAGGACCACACAACCATGTTTATTATTTCCACAATATAGAAGTTCATAAGCAGAGTTGTACTCACTATTTCTTCTCCTGTGTTTCAGACCCCCCACTCCTTCCCACTACTAGGACATTTTATGACCATAGACTCATTTCACAAAGCTTTAACACATGGATAGGAATATTTTTATGTCACAAAGCTTCCTCTGATTGGAATGTTGCCACCCTGCCTTGTTCAATAAAAGAAAGTCTTGTAGTCTTGTGGTACGCAGAAGGGAAGTTGACCCAGGATCCTGAAGTTTGCAGTGATCACTGTAGCAGGGTTGACTACTACAGTGATCATCAGCTTCTACAGCAGTCCCTCAGGTATGCAATCAAGATTATAAAAATACCTCTGCTTTAAATATATATCATCTTATGGTGTGAGAGTGTACCAAGATAAGGCAACTGTGGTCTATGGTGATAGAGTTTATAGCTGATAAATTTGCCATTCCTAATGTAGCACCGGTACTTTTCATAATTACGCGATATGTATTTAAATTTAGTTTTTGCTCAAAACTATAGTTTTGTTTTGGGGTTAATTGCTCTAAATTATGCTTTGGCATCAGTTTGGCTGGGCTGTATTGAGGTTCTGCCTGTTCATAGGTGGGGTGTGCACCTGTGACATGCCTTAGAACGCAGTCTGGTTGGACGCATTGGGTACCAATATCCTCTCGGATCCAATCAGTGGGCGCGTTGTCTCGCTGTGTATTCCGGGAAAGGGTACTTAAGGTGCTGAAGTCACGTGATTCAGGGTTCCAGTCCAGAAGTTGTTTCTGACTCCATGGTCCTGGTCCTCCTGACCAGCCCCCCAGAGGCCCTCATGGCCTGGAGTGCGAATCCATCCGTTTCCGAGCCTCGGAACTGGCTAGTTCGAGGCGCAGTAACTGGAAGGAGGATTCTAAGGTGTTCCAGTGCCATCTCGGATTTTGGAGAGGCCCAGCAACTCTACATGCAACCAGGGGAGGACTCTTCGGAGGAGGGCCGTGCACGAGGCTGGCTGCTCGGTAAGAGCCTGGAAGCTGAGCTGTAAGGACACTAATTGAATTCGCATTTCTTACGGTATAGCCGGAACGGCTGCAAGATACTGGTAGGCCCCTTTCACACTGGGGCGGTTTTCAGGCGGTACAGCGCTAAAAATAGCGCCCGTATACCGCCTGAAAAAACCGGCCCCATTCACTCCAGTGTGAAAGCCGGCGGGCTTTCACACTGGAGCGGTGCGCTAGCAGGACCGCAACAAAAGTCCTGCTAGCAGCATCTTTGGAGCGGTGAAGGAGCGGTGTATTTACCGCTCCTATACCGCTCCTTCCCATTGAAATCAATGGGAAACCGCGGGGATACCGCCCGCAAACCGCCGCTGCAGCGGCGCTTTGCGGAGGTTTTTAACCCTTTTGCGGCCGCTAGCGGGGGTTAAAACCACCCCGCTAGCGGCCGCATACCGCGGGTAAAACGATGGTAAAGCAGCGCTAAATATAGCGCTGCTTTACCGTCGCCGCCCCGCACCGCCCCAGTGTGAAAGGGGCCTTACTGTAAGAAAAGTTCCTAAATTTATCCTTCAGTTACAACTAAGTTCCTGTGAGAGACTTTGTGTTCATCTAAAATTTCACAACCAAGTCTGTGGCAGAGACTTTGCTAAGCTAAAATCACTTGTTGGCTGCTAGATCTACAAACAAGGATTTGTTCAACAGTTGAGTTATCCAGTTGCAAGTGGCTACTCCCTGGATCATCTAGAGAGAAGCACTTATTGAGTGTCAGCAGTTCTAAAGTGCCTGAGCTTCTATACCCTTACCATCTATTCCCAACTGACAGACTGTGTTTCTGTTCAATGTTTTAAGCAAATAAAAATCCTAAAAAGGGAGTGCGCATGCGCGGCGCTTCCAAGATGGCCGCCGTCGTCTGAAGCTCCGCTCCACCTCAGCCCACCGCTGCCCACCGGAGCTAACAGAGGGCTCGAATTCCACGCAATTCGAGCCATCCATACAGGGGTACACCCCAGGAACCCAGCGGTATACATACCGCGGCCCAGGAGGGCTCCGTCGGGCCATATTCCGGCCGTTCCCGGCCCCCTCAGAAGATCCAAAATGGCCGCCGGCGTCTGAAGCCCCGCTCCTCCACAGACTGTCACTGCACACCGGAGCTGCCAGAAAGCTCAAATACCCCGCTCTTTGTGCCATCCGTATAGGGGGACACCACAGGGACCCAGCACGTGCTTTACAGCTGCTCCAGTGAGCCAGATGATGGCCGTCCCCGGCCCCCTCAGCTATGCTAAGATGGCGTCAGCCACACGAGGCCCGCAGGCCTCTGAGGAGATACTACAATCCATTGCTGACCAGGACCAGGATGGGCATCTATTTTCAGGTACTGAATTCCCCCCCCTGCAGGCAGTCAGTTCTCCCTCATCTACGGAATCCCTGCTAGGGGGATTATGCCCAGGCTACCCCACAACCCCACAGATGGACCCTCACACAGGCATGTTGCTCACAGTCAGTGAAGCACAGGAGGACATACCTACCCCCACTGACTTCCCATCTATGATGGCAGCTTTTTCCCGAATGTTATCTAAAAGTCTGGCCCTGAACGCTGCTCAAATCACTACATCTATACAGGCATCTTTGCACGCTGACCTGCAGCAAATAGGGATGAGGATAGACACCATAGAACAGAAGTCTGACCAAGCAGTGGCTCAGATTAACCAGAACTCTGCCAGACTGCAAGAAGTACAAGATCAATTGGAAACGGCATTCGCCAAAATCGATGACCTCGAGAATAGGTCGAGACGATATAACTTTCGATTAAGGGGGCTCCCGGAATCTGAAAAAGACGTGGATAAAGCGGTTAAATCCTTGATTAAAGGCCTTATACCTGGCATCACTGATCACCGTTTAGAACTTGATAGAGCCCACAGAGCGCTGCAGGCTCCCCGCTCTGACGGACTGCCCCGAGATATTATTGTCAAACCACATCATTACTCAGTCAAAGAAGAAGTTATGAGAAAAGCACGATACTCAGAAAATCTCACTTTACTTGGGCACAAGATTCAGATCTTCGCTGACCTTTCCCCTTACACAGTACAAAAGAGGCGATCTTTCAAACCGTTGCTGCAGGTATTACTAGATAAAGAAATAGCATACAGATGGTCTTTCCCGCTTCGCCTGAACTTTTCCTACAAAAACAAAAGTTTCTGCTTCTCCTCTTTCCAAGAAGGGGAGCGTCTCCTCACTCATCTTGGCCTGATTCAGCTGGAACCCGCACCTGCTCCGCCCGTCAGAGGACCCCCCTCCTCATCTAAGAGACCCCCGCCAGCGAGCCCTTTGCAAAGATCCTGGATGAAGCAAGGTCCCAAACGCACTAAGGAAAACGTACCGCCTTGAACAATCTCCTTCCTCCTCCATATGTTCTTCACTGGACTTCTCCCCAGGTTTTGGGGCATTACTTAGGGCGAAGGACTGGTTAGGACCCTCGCTTCTTCCCCTCTTCCTTATAGAGGGAGGATTTGAGGGGTCCACCTTCCCCTGCAGTAAAAATTGCCTTTGTTCGTGGTTCAGCTCCAATGCATACTGACTTTTTCTTGTTTTTATTATGTATTTTCAGAGCGCTGCCTGCTCCCATGCTTTACGCATTGTAACTTGGTCCCCCCTCCATTGAGGGCATGTTATACTTTATTTTTTATTTTTATTTTTTTATTTTTTTCTTTATCACTCATGTAGTAGCCTGCCTGGTCATAGGGCATTTTTCTAGTTCTAGGCTGAAACTATGTTTTACTAAGTTTATTGTATTTCTTTGGATACACTTTAATCTACCCGGGTTCAGGTACACTCAGGGTCACTCTGCCGGGATATAGGAACTTATTATATGTTCTAGTCAGTCCCTTTTTTACTTCCTCTACTTTTTATACATATTTTTTTTTTATTTTTTGGAATCTGGCTCGCTCACAGGCTCCTTCACCTGTGGGGGGGCTGCGGGACTGCCAGACCAAAGCGAGTCGCACGGTGTGACTCTGACACATGAGGTATTTTTTAGGTAATAATGGAGCTCACTCCCCCTGGGAGCGCTCTGGCAATTGTTCATAAAGGGACTTCTTGGACCCCTTAGATACTACTGAGTTGAGGTGGGAGGGCTGTGGTGGACCCAGTGCGCCTCAATTGGATCAGGAGCCCATTTGGCATACCTGAATCCTCCTCCGGATTTTCCTTGCTAGGAAAATCCGGTACCACAGGGTTTAGAGTGGGTTTGGAGTATCCAAACCGACTTGGGGTTGGGAAGGGGTCAGGGGACCCCTCTGTTTTATTATGTTTTGAGTCTACTGTTGTAATATCACACCAGCTTGTTACTAATTTTTTTGTTTTTCTTACTTCCCTCCTTTTCCCTTTCATCTCTTTTTCCTCGCTTTTCCCGGGTACTTTAAGCGGAGTTCGTGGATCTCACAGTCTCTTCCAGTCGTCGTTCCCAGGTTCCAGGTACTTCTCTATAGGCTCCGAGGGCTATACTAGGTCTCCTCTCCTATGCTGGCAGGGTAAGTCACAAAATGTCTGTATAGACAACCCCCTTCTGATCTATGCCTGATACACCTACCTTGTCAACTACCCTTAAAATCATCTCTCACAACACACAAGGCCTCAACTCCCCGATCAAGCGTAGGAAAATCTTCCAATTTTACCACTCATTGCATGCTGACGTCCTCCTGCTTCAGGAGACACACTTCCCCTCTACATTTAAACCCTCTTTTTTACATCAACGCTTTACACAATTTTTTTTAGCTTCGGCTGAGAACAAAACTAAAGGGGTGGCGATTTGTTTTGCTAAACACGTAAACCTCTCCCTCACGGACACTATTGTTGATCCTCAGGGACGCTATGTACTAGTCTCCGGCCTTATAGATGGGGAACTCTATACATTTGTATCCTATTATGCGCCAAATAAGGGTCAAAAATCCTTCTTAGAATCTCTGCTTACTAAATTACATGCGCATCTTAAGGTGACGGTTTTCCTGGGTGGGGACACGAATATAGCCTTTGACTTCTCTTTGGACAAGTTTGCTGACGGAAAGTCCAAACCCAAACGCCCTACTAAGCAGAGTGTCAAAATTGCCAAAATGCTCAACGAGGCGGACCTGATCGATATCTGGCGGGAAGCCAACCCACATGTAAGGGACTACACACATTTCTCGGTTCCCCACAACTCCTATGCCAGGATAGACCACATCTTCACCCGTGCCACTACACTCCCTCTCATTAAATACTCCAAGATCATTGACACGCCTCTTTCGGACCACTCCATTGTTTCACTTTTGACATGTAAACCAGCAGGAACGGACAGCCGACCGCGTTGGCGCCTACGGGAAACCCTATTGAATGACCCTATACAATGTACGTTACTGGAAAACGCTATACAAGAATACTTTACTTTAAACTCGACAGAAGGGATATCTCCTGTTACCATTTGGGCAGCTCACAAAACTGTTATAAGGGGTAAACTGATTCAATTATCCTCTAAACTCAGGGCAGAACATAGGGCTGATACAGTGAAACTTACGGAGGAATTCGGTAGATTATCTAAGGAGCATAAACGTAACCCCAATGCTACCTCGCTAGCAAAATTAGATTCAGCACGGGCCCACCTAAACATGTCATTGACTACATCGGCTGCCCAACACCTTAAATGGACTGGGGCCAAATTTTACGCACAGAAGGATAGGATGGGTTCCAGACTGGCGGCTAAACTTTCCCCTAAACTACGCACACAGGCATTCCCCAAACTAAAAGTGACCTCTGGGGAACTTTCACAGAATCCTAGCAAGATAATGGACACCTTTAAACAATTTTATGCAGATCTTTACAAACGTAGCCCCAGTTCCTCCACCGCTCTGGGGGATAATTTCCTCAATAACCTCCCGTTGCCCTCCCTAGAAAAAGCACATGCTGAACTCCTGGAGAGCCCGTTCACCCACAAGGAAGTCCTGGACACTATTAAACGCCTTAAGCTGGGCTCCTCACCGGGTCCGGATGGCCTCTCCACGGGTTATTATAAGAAATTTGGACACTGCTTAGTACCCCATTTAACTAGACTGTTCAACTCTCTCAGGGATGGAGCCACTCTGAATCCGGACTTGAACTCGGCTTATATTTCAGTCATACCGAAACCGGATAAGGATACTAGTGTGGTAGGTAATTACCGCCCGATATCTCTTATTAACAATGATATCAAAATAATGACTAAGATTCTGGCCGACAGACTCTCCAGCTTTATTTCGTCATATGTTCACAAGGATCAGGTAGGCTTCATCCCTGGGAGACAAGGCCCGGACCAGATCAGGCGAGCGATTGACATTATTTCTCTGCTAAATTCTCACTGGGATGGGGGTCCCGCACAAAAGGGCTTTTTACTTTCAATTGACCTGCACAAGGCGTTTGATTCAATAGATTGGGCATACCTATCTGATATCCTAAGGCGCTGGGGTTGTGGCAAATATTTTCTTAATCTGATTGATTCCCTTTATTCCGCTCCTACGGCGCAGGTTCGCCTTTTGGGCAGATATTCTGAGTCCTTCCCTATAGGCAGGGGGACCAGACAAGGGTGCCCACTGTCGCCGCTTTTGTTCGCAATAGCTATCGAAACTTTAGCCATCGCTCTGAGAACAAACCCCGACATTAAAGGAGTTAATTGTGGCCCCCGAGAACACAAATGTGCACTATATGCAGATGACCTTCTCCTCTTTGTCACTTCCCCCCTGACTTCAATACCAGTGATCCTGCGGACTCTTCGTGAATTCAGTGGGATTTCAGGTCTACGGGTTAACATGGACAAATCACTGGCCTTGAACATAACTCTCCCTCCGGATCTTCTCAAACAGCTCACGGACAATTTCTCTTTTGCGTGGGCACCTCGCCAGATCCCTTATTTGGGTATCAAGCTTACCTCAAGTATTGACGGTTTATTCCTAGCAAATTATCCCCCCATGGTACAGAAATGTAAACAGGACATGGAGAGGTGGTCTAGATGTGCTCTATCCTGGCTGGGCAGAATTCATGCGGTCAAAATGACACTGCTACCAAAGCTCCTGTATCTTTTCCGCTCTCTACCAATCCCGATACCCAAACGCTTTCTTACTAAAATGCAGTCGGATATATTACGTTTTATTTGGGGTAATAAAGGTTACAGATGTCCTTCTATTACGCTCTATAGATTAAAGACACAAGGGGGTTTGGGACTACCCAACTTGTGGGGATATTATCAGGCGGCTAGACTAGCACAAATATCCTTAGCCTACTCGAGTCATAACAAACCAGATTGGCTTGCTATGGAACGACAATCTGTCCCGTTGAACACGATAGATTTCCTTTTAGGCTGTGGGCCGAAAGACAGACCAGCAATAATGGCACCCACTCTCTCTCACTCCATAGCACTTAGCTCCAAACTTTTCTCCCGTAGCGCCTTAATTTCCCCACTGAGCCCCCTGAAACACATATTTCATAATCCTGACTTTCCCCCTGGAATGAACATTGAAGCATTTAAATGGTGGACCGACAAAGGCCTCTATCGTATTGGACACTTTTTTTCCCCTGCAGGACCCCTCTCACTGACACACTATAAGAAGAAATTGGATTTACCTGACTCAGAACTTTTTAGACATGCACAGATCTCCCACTTTATACACTCCATCTGGAACAACAAACCCCTACCCCCAGATATTACTCCTTTTGAGCGCTGGTGTATCACTACGGAGGATCAGAAGGGAGGCATTTCACTGATTTATATGGCACTTATGACTAAACAATCCAAACCCTCTTACGCCCGAGCCTGGGAGCACGACATGGACGAGTCTTGGGACACTACGACGTGGTATCGCGCCTCAACGAGAGCATTCAAAGGTATTCTTAATATCTCCCTTATCGAAGCCGGACTAAAAGTTCTAACACGATGGTACTATGTTCCTTCCAGGCTAGCGACTATATTCCCAGGCACATCACCGGTATGCTTCCGAGGTTGCGGACTGGAGGGCTCAATGATTCATATTTGGTGGACTTGTCCCCGCATACGATCATTTTGGCACAAAGTTTTCCGCACTATTAGCTCACTGACGGGCACTACTGTTGTACCACATCCTCGGTGGGCATTATTTAATTTTCAGATCCCGAAGCTATCCAAAACCTCCCAGATGTTGTCATTGTTCTTATGCCTAGGTGCTAAAATGACTATCGCTAAGGCCTGGAAGACGCATACCATCTCTTTTCGGATGTTTAAAAGAAAGGTTACATGGGTCATGGTTCAGGAACAAATTGTTGCTAAACTCAATGACAAAACTGAGCAATTCAGGGACGTTTGGGAACCTTGGGCGACCCTTTGTGATATCTCACTCATTCCTGGCGTACCCCCGGGAGCTATGAACTCCCGAGGCACTAGTGAATGAGTTTGGCATTACCTTCCTTTCTTCTTTCCTCCCCCCTCACACGTTTTTCTCTCCCCCTTTTATTTATTTTGTCGCCTCTCTTGGCGAATACATTCGCCTTCATGCTATCATACTGGTTAGTCTCTTGCCACTTTATATGAATCTGTAACTTTATGGTGACTATTACACCGCCACTTCCGCTCTGACACTGACCCAGGATTCATTTTGCATGGGATAGCTCTGTGTCCTCGTCTCCTGGGCTGCAGCAGGATCCCAATTGGGGCTCCTGGGAGCACGGGGTTCTCAGGGTTCTTCTAGCCCTGGCTCATTGTCACGGAATGCTGGGCTGCAATGGACCGTTACATCTTGGTCTGCAGGGACGGACGCCTGCTGACTGAGACGACATTCACAGTTACTTTGACAAACTGCTGTGTTGCTTTGTATTTGTCTGTACAATGGCTCACCTGCATCATTTTTATTGTTGCATAAGTTTCACTTGTTCTCTCTTTGTTATGTATGTGTTAAACCATAATAAAAATTTTCAAACATTAAAAAATCCTAAAAAGGAATTCAAGTGTCAGTCTCCGCAGTTACTGGGTATCAACCCTGGGAACCCCTAGACAAGAACAATGAGTACGAGCTGGTGGAGGTAATCGGTAAGCCCAGAAAAACTCAGCCGCCCGATAGGGGGTTATGGCGCTACACGTGTGGGCTCGCAGTCCGGGATTTACCGTTACCCCCGCAACGGAGAAAGTCATACAAGTGAGTTTTATTGGAATAGAGGGTGAAGTTTTTGAACTGCGCCATCTGCGGCATCTTTACTAAGGCAAAGCATTTCACTGTGGTGCGTAAGCGTGGGAGGCGCCCTGCAGAAAAGCCAGTGAAATTGCACAGCCGGAGGAACCAGTGGGAGGAGTATACGCCTGTTTCGTTTTCCTACACGAGGCACCGCGTCAGTGTGTCATAGGAGGAGAGTGAAGCTAGTCACGTTTCACTGTGCTACAGAAAAAGAACGTTTCTGGAGAGAAAATGTTCCGTGCTCCGGGTGTGCAATCTGTTTCAGGACCCAGGATGCCACCGGTGAGAGGTCCCACGAGTATGCAGATATGTTGACTGACACGGGAATCCGCCTGCTGCCGCAGGGGCGGTTTATTCTCTACACCGCTGGGGACGTTGAGGCCCTCTGCATGCTATGCGGAGGATGTGACAGTCTGATTGCAAGTCCCCGGCCATTTTCTCTGTGTCGGAGATGTGGGGACTATGTCTTTAAGGTGGAGCAGCCTACCGTATTGCCTCGGGCCTACCATATGGACTGGGCCACGGGCATGGCCACCGAGGAATCTAGTGGAATGCTCCGGTTGAAAGGCCTAATGCTTCGGCCTTTTCCACTGTTGCTGGCCCTTAAACAAGGACATTGAGAATGCACTCCCGAAGTTATGGACACAGCCTCGTCTACCACTTCTGCTACTACCATGCCTGCTCTGGAGAAAGTAGAGTACGTGAAATCTTCTGGTACCCGCAAGAATATACTCCAAACACCTGGTGTTAGCGCTTCAATCATCCCGGCGCCATGGTTGTTATGGTGTCAGGATGATTGAAGCGCATTATTTCTATTATTACATTATAATATAAAATGAAATCATTCAACTCACCATAATGCAGAATCAGTGGGAGCCCTGAGCATGTCACCTGTCACGTCGCCTGCCACCAGATGCCATCAGGTGCCCCCAGAGGAGTCCGTCCTTACATCAGGTGTCCCCAGCGGAGTCCGTCCTTACATCAGGTGTCCCCAGCGGAGTCCGTCCTTACATCAGGTGTCCCCAGCGGAGTCCGTCCTTACATTAGGTGTCCGCAGCTGAGCCCGTCCTTACATCAGGTGTCCGCAGCGGAGTCCGTCCTTACATCAGGTGCCCCAGCGGAGTCCTTCCTTAAATCAGGTGCCCCCAGCGGAATCCCTTCTTACATCAGGTGCCCCCAGCGGAGTCCCTCCTTACATCAGGTGCCCCCAGCAGTGTCCCTCCTTACATCAGGTGCCCCCAGCGGAGTCCCTCCTTACATCAGGTGCCCCCAGTGGAGTCCAAACTTACATCAGGTTCCCCCAGCGGAGTCCCTCCTTACATCAGGTGCCCCAAGTGAGCACCAAACTTACATCAGGTGCCCCCAGCGGAGCCCCTCCTTACATCAGTGTCCCCAGCAGCGGAGCCCCTCCTTACATCAGTGTCCCTGGCAGCGGAGCCCCTCCTTACATCAGTGTCCCCGGCAGCGGAGCCCCTCCTTACATTTGGTGTCCCTGGCAGCGGAGCCCCTCCTTACATCAGTGTCTCCAGCAGCCGATCCCCTCCTTACATCAGTGTCCCTGGCAGCGGAGCCCCTCCTTACATCTGGTGTCCCCAGCAGCGGAACCCCTCCTTACATCTTTGTCCCCAGCAATGGAGTCCCTCCTTACATCTGTGTCACTGTCACTGGCAGCAGAGCCCCTCCTTACATCAGCGTCCCCAGCAGCGGAGCCACTCCTTACATGAGCGGAGCCCCTCCTTATATCTGGTGTCCCCAGCAGCAGAGCCCCTCCTTACATCTGGTGTCCCCAGCAGCAGAGCCCCTCCTTACATCTGGTGTCCCCGACAGCGGAGCCCCTCCTTACATGAGTGGAGCCCCTCCTTACATCTGGTGTCCCCAACAGCAGAGCCCCTCCTTACATCTGGTGTCCCCAACAGCGGAGCCGGCCTCCTTACATCTGGTGTCCCCAACAGCGGAGCCGGCCTCCTTACGTCAGCGTCCCCAGCTGCGCAGCGAAGCTCTATTTCATGTGTCTGTCCCCAGCAGCAGCAGGCACAGTTCCCGGCTTTCTCGTGTGCGGTGGAGAGGGGAGGGGCCTCCGATCGATCTGTGCAGCCAATAGGCTTCAGTGTACAAGAGAATTGTCTACTTGTATACTGAAGAGAGAAGCCCCTCTCCACTGAACACACAGGAAACTAGACCTCGCGGCGGCGGCCATCTCTTTGTAGCCCGCTGGCTGTTTTTGCCTAAAACATTCCCACTTTCCCGGGACAAAGACAAAATCCACGGAATTTAATCGAGACGAGCTCCGATCGGGATGAGGGTCCCAAAATCAGGATTGTCGGCAGGTATGATATTACACTTAGGAGTGCTGTATCAATATTATATATCACATATAGGTACGATAATACACATAATATGAGAAGCGCCTTTATTTTATTTTTAAGTTATATGCTATTTTTTACATAAATTTATACAGTTTCAACATTTGTATTCACTTGATTGTATTACAAATTATTCATTTGTGCAGGTGCAGGAACCTATTTAGGTTCTGTATTTATTATACTTACCATTTAACCCCGTGTAATGTTAATGATATCATTACATATATTCTGCTATATTTTCTGCATCTGAGGCGGAACTCAACTTTTTCAATCAACATTAACTATTTTTAATTCTCATGCTGCTAGCATTAGTAGATAGATAGGAAGGTATATTATATTTACTTGTTTTATAATTATTCAGTTACTTCTGGTTTCAAAATGATGTCATACATCCCATATGTCTTGTGCTTTTTTTTCTGTCATCTGAAGGAGGGGAGAAAGGACTTTCTCAGCTAAGCACACCCTTCTCCCTTCATGCCTGTGCTAAAAGCAGATGGATTCTAGGAAGTAAACACTGCTTGAATCATCTGCCATTACTCACGATGGCTGTGACTAAAAATGCTAGGGAATGTCTTTCAAAGTTATTTCTCAACAAAATAAAGCATGGTGACAAAGATGGGTGGATGAGTTTGCTTTTTAATTATTGAACAAGAAATAAATAGCCTTTTCAGTTTGTGGTGCTCAGATACAGTTAAGTTCTGCTTTAATACTGTATTAAAAAACACCAGATAGTACTCATACAATGACAAAAACCTCCTCTGTTCTTAAGTACTTTAACCACTTAAGCCCCGGACCAATTTGCAGTCAAAGGACCAGGCCCCTTTTTGCGATTTGGCACTACGTCGATTTAACTGACAATTGCGCGGTCGTGCGACGTGGCTCCCAAACAAAATTGGAGTCCTTTTTTTTCCTACAAATAGAGCTTTCTTTTGGTGGTATTTGATCACCTCTGCGGTTTTTATTTCTTGCGCTATAAACAAAAATAGAGCGACAATTTTGAAAACATTATAAAACATTTTTTTTTTCCTCAGTTTAGGCCGATAAGTATTCTTCTACATATTTTTGGTTAAAAAAATCGCAATTAGCGATTATTGATTGGTTTGCGCAAAAGTTATAGCGTTTGGGGATAATTTTATAGCATTTTTATTAATATTTTTTTTTCTACTAGTAATGGCGGCGATCAGCGATTTTTATTGTGACTGCGACATTATGGCGGACACATCGGACATTTTTGACACATTTTTGGGACCATTGTCATTTATACAGCAATCAGTGCTATTTAAATGCACTGATTCCTGTGTAAATCACACTGGCAGTGAAGGAGTTAACCACTAGGGGGCGGGGAGGGGTTAAGTGTGTGTGTTTTTTTTACTATATGGGGCGTGGCTTTGCGTCTGATGTCACTGATCGGCTTTCCCGATGACAAGGAACAGCCGATCAGTGACAGCGTCACTAGGAAGCACGGGGAGAGGCTTGTTTACACATACCTCTCCCCGTTCTTCAGCTCTGTGACCCGATCGCGGGACACCAGTGGCGATCGGGTCCACTGGTCCCACAGTCACGGAGCACAGGACCGGGGCGCGAGCGCGCCGGTGGCGGCGCACGCACAACCCACGGCTGGGCTCTTAAAAAGACATGTACAGGTACGTGATTGTGCCCAGCCGTGCCATTCTGCCGACGTATATCGGCGTGAGGCGGCACCTGAAGCGGTTAAAGTTGAATTCCAGGTGTAACGCTATCAGTAACCAGTACTGGCACATTTGGCTCTACTGATGCCCAATAGATACATGTGAATGTCTCAAACCCACTTACTTGGTGATAAATGTCCCAGGCACATTCCTTCTCAGGGTGAAAGTCCTTTTTCCCGGGTGGTGGTGGATTAAGGGCGCCAATCACTTTGAATACATCTTAGATGTTTTTTTAATGCAGGTGCATTTAGAGTGGGAAGAGGGGTGGAGGGAACACAGGATACCTGAGGGTTCCATTAACAATACACAATCTCTAGTTCCATACATGGTCTTCTCACTAATATCAATCCTTCTGTCACAGAGCAATGCTGGATGGAATACATCTCATACATGTGGCTCCTTGTAAACTGAGGGTCCTGTGTAGTCTCAGTCTTAGGATACAAGGCAGGACAGCAGTTGGAAGGTTCATGTGGTGCTTCCCAGGTCGGTCAGTCACTTACCATCCCTGTGGTAGGACAACCGCAGCTTTGCTTCCCTAACGACCAGTAGCACTTCATCCCAGCCAGCAGCTTAGGGACACCTCCCCTAACAGCATATCCCTCACCACTCCATACCTCTAGGCCCTAAGGCCCCTTTCACACTGGGGCGGTTTTCAGGCGGTACGGCGCTAAAAATAGTGCCTGTATACCGCCTGAAAAAACCGGCCCCATTCACTCCAGTGTGAAAGCCGGCGGGCTTTCACACTGGAGCGGTGCGCTAGCAGGACCGCAACAAAAGTCCTGCTAGCAGCATCTTTGGAGCGGTGAAGGAGCGGTGTATTCACCGCTCCTATACCGCTCCTTCCCATTGGAATCAATGGGAAACCGCGGGGATACCGCCCGCAAACCGCCGCTGCAGCGGCGCTTTGCGGAGGTTTTTAACCCTTTTGCGGCCGCTAGCGGGGGTTAAAACCACCGTCGCCGCCCCGCACCGCCCCAGTGTGAAGCCAGCCTTAGGCCTGAGGCCTATATAAGTGGATCACAGAGACATCCTCTTAGGGAAAGTCCCTGGAGGGAAGAAGAGAGAGCAGGAAGTGACTCAGATATTTAATAGCTCTCCTAGCATGCACAGCAAGCTCCCCGGGCCTGCTGATTGGCTAGGTATTAAATATCTATAATGTGCAGTAATATCTCGAGCACACCCTGCTGGAGAACACTCACACAGCATGTGACTGAGAATAATCACTGGACACTAATGCCCTATACACACGATAGGATTTTCAGACAACAAAATCCATGTTTCTTTTTTCCGACGGATGTTGGCTCAAACTTGTCTTGCATACACACGGTCACACAAAGTTGGTTGGAAATTCCGAACGACATACAACACGTATGACGAGCCAAGAAAAATTAAGTTTAATAGCCAGTGCTGCTGTTCTGCTTAATTCCGAGCATGCGTGGCACTTTGTGCGTCGGAAATGTGTACACACGATCGAAAACGGATTTTGTTTTCAGAAAATTTGAGCACCAGCTCTCAAATTTTGTGTGACGGAATTTACGATGGAAAATGTACGATGTCCGATGGAGCCTACACACAGTCGGAATTTCCGACAACAAGCTCCTAAAAAAAAAATTCCATCAGAAAATCCTGTTGTGTGTACAGGGCATTGGAGTGCACAGCCAGCACTACACTAACAGATCACAATACACAGCAAAAAGAATTTAGGAAATCACTACCTTCCTACACAGGCATGATATATTTTGACATAGTTACATTGGTTCCAATGTAACTATGTATAAGACATATCTGGGCAATGCTGCTGGAAGCTGAAAACGTTTAAATTAGACAAAACTACTTTAGTGATCTCTCTCTGTGGGGGCCAAACCATCACTTCCAGGACTCCTTGTTCTTCTTTACGCTGAACATAGTTCTTAATGACTATGGCTGTATATCTGGGGTTGTTGTCCTGCTGCAGAATAAATTTGGGGCCAATCACACACCTCCCTGATGGTACGGCATGATGGATAAGTATCTACCTGTATTTCTC
>CM053031.1:90259290-90331509 GCA_028564925.1 Lithobates sylvaticus
CCCCATCAGTTCAACAGGGGAACCTGGGCACCTGATGAATAAGAGGGCCGACTGTACTGTCTTTTCGCTGAAGCTGATCTCCCAGTGGCTCTTGCTGCAGCACAGCGGGCTTCTCTTCATCTCCCTCCCACCGGCTTTCACCTGCTGGAGGTGGAGCCAGAGGGGGATCAGATCGACTTGCATTAGAGGATACTAAATCTGAACTATTCCTTAAGGGTGAGGGCACCCTCTCTAATCACTTGACCTCCAGATGATTTACCCCCCCCCCCTTCGTGACTAGGCCATTTTTTGTGATACGGCACTGCGTTACTTTAACTGACAATTGCAAGGTCATGCAACGCTGTACCCAAACATAGAGCTTTCTTTTGGTGGTATTTGATCACCTCTGCGTTTTTTTGGCGCTATAAACAAAAAAAGGCCTGACAATTTAGAAAAAATATATATATATTTTTTTTACTATATTATCCAAATAAAAAAATCCAATTTCTTCATAAATTTAGGCCAATATGTATTCCGCTACATATTTTTGGTAAAAAAAATCCCAATAAACGTATATTGATTGGTTTGCGCAAAAGTTATAGTGTCTACAAACTATGGGATTTTTTTATTTTTTTTTTTTTACTTTGTATTGATTTTCATATTGCAAAATTTAAAAGCATACAAAATCATAAATTGACATGGCATATTGCATGATACAAAGAAAGAGAAGGAAAACTGTTATTGTTTTATATTTCCTCTCCCACCCTCTACCACACACAACCAATCCTTAGTTATACAAATCTAATTGTCTATTGTCTATCAATAACAAGCAAAAATAAAGAAAAATAAAGAAACCCACTCTAAGGGCGGAGGAGCGATGTAGGAGACCATAGTAAGAAAATATATGGAGGAGAGTTCTCCCCAGCTCTCCCCATCCCCTCACAAGGGGCAACTACTATGGGATATTTTTACTAATAATGATCAGCGACTTATAGTGGGACTGCGATATTGCAGCAGACATTCTACACTAGCTGACACTTTTTGGAGACTAGTGACAATACAGTGCTCATTGCTAAAAAAAGAAAATGCACTGTTACTGTACTAATGACACTGGCTGGGAAGGGGTTAACATAAGGGGTGATCAAAGGGTTAACTGTGTGCCTAGCCTGTGTTTTTGTGTACTGTGGCAGGTGCTTTTATTAGGGGAAGGCATGGATCCATGTCCCAGGAACACAGGATCCATGCCTTCTCTACTGACAGAACGGCGATCTGCCTTGTTTACATACAGTAGGCAGACCGTCGTTCTGCCTGTGTACCGAATGATCGGCGGGTGCCAGTGGACATTGAGTCCATGGTACCCACCACTGGGCTCCTGCTGTGCATGATTACAGTGGGAGCAAGCCACCCATGGCACACATGTGTCCCCTACCCGGAAGAGTCGGATCACGTATGTATACACTAAAGAAGGAACAAAATATCCCCCATTGGGAACGAAACTTTAAGGGTGACACGTATATATACTAAAACTGCTATGGGGCGGACCTGAACTGGTTAAAGTGAAGGTAAACTGGTACAAAAACAGGGACTCCTCCGCAGAAGTAAAGTCCTGGGTGTGCAGAGGAAAAATTCTCTGAAAAGAGACCAAAAAAAGTCTCTGGGTCAAGATGGCTGTTCCTCACTGTATCCTGAATACTGTGAAGCCACCTGAAGTATCAGTCAGTTTCTATACTTGGATTGTCTGTGTCCTGGATCCTTAGAAGAGCTCTCTGCAATCTTCAGGGGGCTAGGTCAGAGGTCCCCCAGCCAAATCAGAATCTGGGACCCCAAGATTCCCCAGCGACTTATAGTGGGACTGCGATATTGCAGCAGACATTCTACACTAGCTGACACTTTTTGGAGACTAGTGACAATACAGGTCTCATTGCTAAAAAAAGAAAATGCACTGTTACTGTACTAATGACACTGGCTGGAAAGGGGTTAACATAAGGGGTGATCAAAGGGTTAACTGTGTGCCTAGCCTGTGTTTTTGTGTACTGTGGCAGGTGCTTTTATTAGAGGAAGGCATGGATCCATGTCCCAGGAACACAGGATCCATGCCTTCTCTACTGACAGAACGGCGATCTGCCTTGTTTACATACAGTAGGCAGACCGTCGTTCTGCCTGTGTACCGAATGATCGGCGGGTGCCATTGGACATTGAGTCCATGGTACCCACCACTGGGCTCCTGCTGTGCATGATTACAGTGGGAGCAAGCCACCCATGGCACACATGTGTCCCCTACCCGGAAGAGTCGGATCACGTATGTATACACTAAAGAAGGAACAAAATATCCCCCATTGGGAACGAAACTTTAAGGGTGACACGTATATATACTAAAACTGCTATGGGGCGGACCTGAACTGGTTAAAGTGAAGGTAAACTGGTACAAAAACAGGGACTCCTCCGCAGAAGTAAAGTCCTGGGTGTGCAGAGGAAAAATTCTCTGAAAAGAGACCAAAAAAAGTCTCTGGGTCAAGATGGCTGTTCCTCACTGTATCCTGAATACTGTGAAGCCACCTGAAGTATCAGTCAGTTTCTATACTTGGATTGTCTGTGTCCTGGATCCTTAGAAGAGCTCTCTGCAATCTTCAGGGGGCTAGGTCAGAGGTCCCCCAGCCAAATCAGAATCTGGGACCCCAAGAGGATTATTTTAGCTGCATGTGAACTCCCAGATATTTCACAGCCCTTAGACTGGGTCTTACTCCCCCAAGAACAAGAGAACTCTGTTCTGGGTTCCAGCTTATTTATACCCCTTTCAGCCCCCTGTTGGTCACTTACTCCACCGACCAGGGATAGGCATTCATATTCAGGCAAGGGTCTGTGTTCTCCCACCTACTAAATCCCATAACTCAGTGGGATGCAGGGGAAAGTAACAGAGCCTGTACCATCAGAAACCAGAACAGACACTATTAAACAATTGCTGCTCTCCCTGACTACAGGGAGGCCAAAAACTGTAAACACTAATAGCCTACTGGGGCGCTACATGTAGTGCAAATGTGTGCATTTCCAACCTTGATTACATGTCTCTGCTCAGCTAGAGAGGAAGGCTGACAGAAGCTTGAGGCCCCTTTCACTTGGGGTCGATTCTATTCTGATCAGCAGAGGATCTGTGAGCTGATACCCTGCTGATTGGAAAGAGCCAGCAGATGACATGTCAGTAAGTTACTGCACAGCAGACAAGGACAGAGCCCACTCTGCTGAGTCTGCTCTATGGGTGGCTGGGAGTAAACTGACTCCGCGGTCTGTTTACACCTGGCTACCGCTGATCCACTCCACCTAAACGAAGGGGGAGATTGAACCCGGAGGTAGGAGAGTGCAAATGGACACTAGGCCATTTATACCCTCTTGTCCATGGGAACGCATGGACCTTACGATCAGGTCCACCTGAAAATCTGACAGTCGGACCTGTTTGGAATGCCGTCTGAAAGGGGCCTTACAGTGCTGAAGTTTACAGGCTGTATGAGAGAATATAAAATAGATAGAATAAAACACTATCCTTGTAAGTTTAACTCTCTCCCTGGCAGCAGAGTGACTCTGTCACCTCTCCTGCTTTTCTATACTCTTTCCCTAATCTGTGTTCCCCTGGCACAGTCAGTGTCATTCCTGTTGTTTCAACCCCCCTCAGTAGTAAATCTCGGGTCTGTCAGCTGATTGGCCTCTAGTGACTCACTGATTATCGGCACAGTACCAAAGAATACAGGACTACTGTGAGCAAAGTGAGTACTAAAGCGCTGATAGGAGAATAAAAGTATTAAAAATGTTTTAGAAAACCAAATAAAATAGATAAGATGACCAAATGATATGCTGCACCATTAAAGTGTGTCCTACACTTAAAAGAATAAGCAAATAAATACTAGAGAATAAATAGTGCGCAATATCAACCTTAGTCTATTTAGATCAGCAGGTGAGGTTAAAAGACAAATGTCATGGTATAATAAAATATATAAGTGCTTGCGTGACAATCCCAGGTGCACAAAAATATATATATAAACTTCAAGTTACAATGAGGTTGTGACCAATTTAATAAATAAATAAATACACAATGTGTTGAAAATAAATACAATGTGTTTTAAATAAATAAAGTGCTTCAAAATGTGAGTAAAAACAAGTATGTATTATAATGTGTTAAAGAAAGGAAATATCCAATTTATGCCAGTGATGCATATGGGGATATATAAATTCCAAAAGCCAATACAGGCTTGACCTGATGGATTAGCTAATTAATTGATGAATTAATGGGTAAACGGCCGCCAGTTAAATAATATATTAATCCCATAGGTGATAGCAGTCCATTAAATGAGTTAGATAATTAATGAAATAACTCTTCACATCCACTAATGATATCCGGGACACAATTAGAAATGCTAGAAAAAAAAAAAAAAAAAAAGAGAGAGAGAAAACAAGAAACTTCCCTTTATGCTGGGAATGTAGGGCTTTTTTCCTTTTGGTTCCTCCTGATATCTTGCTCCGGTATGATATAAAAGAGAAAAAAACACAAACAAAAAACCATTGCGCAGCGCTCTATTCAACCATCAAACAAAGAAGATCTTTTAGGTGGTTGCCTACAGCTATACAACTCACATGTACCCAGTAGGTGTTTGCGCGTTCAAATCCTGCTAATGGTCAGGCTCAGATAGGGGGCTGTCAGCCCTTTCCTCCTCACTGTGCTGTGCTGTGCTTAGCACTATCACTTGGGCTCCTCCTCCCGACGCGTGTCATCACAGGTCACGTGACTTTCTCAAGGGAATAGTCACGCAAGCACTTATATATTTTATTATACCATGACATTTGTCTTTTAACCTCACCTGCTGATCTAAATAGACTAAGGTTGATATTGCGCACTATTTATTCTCTAGGACTACTGTGAGGCTGTTCAGAGCAGGATGAGACAGTGCCTTACTGGATTTTATCCGGTTAACAACCGGCCCATAGCCGAATGACGACTACAGGGCGGTTTGTTAACTCTGGGAGGGCATACAGTGACGTACTCCCAGAATTCCGCTCTCGCTCCCCCCCCCCTGGGCACGCATCCAAGAACTTCCGTGACCGCCGGGTTCTCTCCGCTGATCGCGGCAGTTTACCACGTGATCGCGCCGTCAAATGACGGCGCTATCACATGTACACAAACCCGCGTGATTTCCGGTTCCTCCCTCCCCTCTCCGTCCAGTGTGAGCGGAGAGGGGAGAGATCGGTAGCAGCAGTGCTGTGGGCTGCATGTCTAGTGCCCACAGCCTGCTCAGGGAGAGATCCATCCATCCCTGCTCACCGATCCCAGCCATGCTGTCCATACTCTGCATACCCAGCCATGCTCTGCATACCCAGCCATACTCTGCATATCCAGCCATGCTCTGCATACCCAGCCATGCTCTGCATACCCAGCCATGCTCTGCATACCCAGCCATACCCAGCCATACTCTGCATACCCGTCCATGCTCTGCATACCCGTCCATGCTCTGCATACCCGTCCATGCTCTGCATACCCGTCCATGCTCTGCATACCCGTCCATGCTCTGCATACCCGTCCATACTCTGCATACCCGTCCATACTCTGCATGCTCTGCATACCCGTCCATACTTTGCATACCCAGCCATGCTCTGCATACCCAGCCATGCTCTGCATGCTCTGCATACCCGTCCATACTCTGCATACGCGTCCATACTCTGCATACGCGTCCATCCATACTCTGCATACGCGTCCATACTCTGCATGCTCTGCATGCCCGTCCATACTCTGCATACCCATCCATCCATACTCTGCATACCCGTCCATCCATACTCTGCATACCCATCCATCCATACTCTGCATACCCGTCCAGCCATACTCTGCATACCCAGCCATACTCTGCATACCCAGCCATACTCTGCATACCCAGCCATACTCTGCATACCCATCCAGCCATACTCTGCATACCCATCCAGCCATACACTGCATACCCATCCAGCCATACACTGCATACCCATCCATCCATACTCTGCATACCCATCCATCCATACTCTGCATACCCATCCATCCATACGCTGCATACCCATTCCATCTGTGGAAAAGTCTCACACATGTGGTATCGCCGTACTCAGGAGGAGTAGGAGAATCTATTTTGGGGTGTAATTTATGCCATGTACATGTTATGTGTTCGAAATATTGTGTAAATGGACAACGTTGTGTAAAAATGTGGTTTCATTACACATTTTCCAAAAACTTGTAGAAAAAATTACACGTTCAAAAGACTCGATATGCCTCATAGATTATACATTGGGTTGTTTTCTTTCCAAAATGGGGTCATTTTTGGGGCGTTTCCATTGTCCTGGTTCTCCAGGGCCTTCAAAAGTGCAAGAGGTAGTCAAGAAATTATATGTGTAATTTATGCTCCAAGAATGCCTGATGGCACTCCCTGCATGTTGGGCCTCTGTATGTGGCCACGCTGTGTAAAAGTCTCACACATGTGGTATCGCCATACTCAGGAGGAGTAGTAGAATGTGTTTTGGGGTGTAATTTGTGCTATGCATATGCTGTGTGTGAGAAATAACCTGCTAATATAACAATTTTGTGAAAGGAAAAAGAAAAGAAAATCTTGATTTTGCAAAGAATTGTGGGAAAAAATTACAACTTAAAAAAAACTCACCATGCATCTTACTAAATACCTTGGAATGTCTACTTTCCAAAAAGGGGTCATTTGGGGGGTATTTGCACTTTCCTGGCTTGTTAGGGTCTCAAGAAATTAGATAGGCCGTCAGTACTTCAAGTGTGATCAAATTTCAGAGATTGGCACCATAGCTTGTGGACTCTATAACTTTCACAAAGACCAAATAATATACACCGATTTGGGTTATTTTTATCAAAGATATGTAGGGGTATAAATTTTGGCCACAATATATGAAGAAAAATTACTAAATTTGCAAAATTTTATAACACAAACGAAGAAAAATGCTATTTTTTTTACAGAATTTTCGGTCTTTTTTCTTTTATAGCGCAAAAAAAAAAACCCCAGAGGTGATTAAATACCACCAAAAGAAAGCTCTATTTGTGTGAAAAAAAGGACGAAAATTTCAAATAGGTACAGTGTTGTATAACTGAGTAATTGTCATTCAAAATGTGAGAGCAACGAAAGCTGAAAATTGGTCTGGTTATTAAGGGGGTTTAAAGAGGAAGTAAACCCTCTGGGACAACTTTGGCCTACAGGTAAGCCTAGATTAAGGCTTACCTGTAGGTCCAATAAATATCTCCTAAACCTACATGGTTTAGGAGATATTTAGAAAAGAAAGAGCACCGCTATCTACGGCGCAGGCGCACTGCACATGCCGAGAACACGGCGATATGCCGCTCTCGTGCGCATGCGCGGGAGTGACGTCATCGCCGCTCCAGCGAATCACGGCGCGAATCCCGTAGCGATGGCGGCGGCGAAGGACGAGGATGAGGACCGCTCCGGGGGCTTCGTTTTCAGGTAAGTTATTCATAATGAGCTAGTATGCTATGCATACTAGCTCATTATGCCTTTGCCTTGCAGGTTACGTTTAAAAAAAAAAAAAAAAAAAAAAGAGGATTTACTTCCTCTTTAAGTGCCCAGTGGTCAAGTGGTTAAACAGTATAGGCACTTTTTTTTTTTTATGTTTTATATAGATATATCTGCAAAAGAGGCTAGCCTGACATAATCTATCTGGACTTGATTTTCTGACTAAAGTTCCACTTTGAAGTGGTTCCAAAGCCTAAAAATATTTTACCTTAATGCATTCCCTGCATTAAGGTAACACGTGTTTAGGTATCAAATGACTTCCTATGGTGGAACACCAATAAGAGGAGGAGCCAGAAGCTCCGGAAGAGGCCGCTTTGTTCATTTTCAATGCACAGAGCAGATAAATATAACATGTTTGTTTTTTATTCCCTTTACAATCACTTTAAATAATTATGACATTATGTTTACATTTTTACATGCTTGCTTTTCGATACTTTGTTAAATAAATGATACAGATTAGCCAAAACAGTCACTCTGCCTCCCTTCTAAAAAAAAATTAATTGCACATACTGCTGCCGGAATACAACGCTGAACACTGTATGTAGCTGATGTACTTGTAGCCATGCCCCAGTAGCGGTTGCTGAATGTAGTGGTTCACCTGTCCCCTGCCAGCCAGATATCCATCTCTCAGTTACATAGAACAGTCCATAAGCTTTGTTTTTTTTTTGTTTTTATTCGAGGGGATAAAATTTGGATGGGGAAATGGGGAATTATGGGAAGCCCCAAAATATTCAGTGCAAACTTGCTTGGGACTTCTTTATACACTTATATACACTTTAACCTTCTCTGCAGCACAAACACTTGCTGCACACTGTTCCTCCTCCAGCACTTCATTTGCTGCAGGCTGTTACTCCACCAGCACCACATGTTAGGCTTGACACTGCTTCAGCCAGGTCTCAATGAACTGCCTTTTGTGGGTAGGGACCTCGGGCCCCGTGGTGTAGAAATAGTTCAGGTGCTAGCTATATTCAGCTACCACTCTCTGATAGCTCTCTTCAGGTCCTGCCAGCCAGCCTGGCTGCAATGACCCCTTTCCACTGCCCTTCCCACAGTCCTCACTCCTGGTTCTGCACCCATCACAAACTGCAATCTCCCAGGTCTCTTAGGCGTGCCTCTCCAGCCCTCCTGGCTGCGACCAGTAGTCCTCCCTGGAGACCCTTATGTACACACGACCAGACTTTTCGACTGCAAATTCAATCGTGTGTGGGCTCCATCGGACCTTTGCTCTCAAAAACTCTGACGGACTTTAGAAATAAAACATGTTTCAAATTTTTCCGCCGGACCCAGTTCCTATCGAGAAATCCGTTCGTGTGTATGCTAGTCCGACAGACAAAAAACGATGCTAGGGCAGCTATTGGCTACTGGCTATGAACTTTCTTATTCTAGTCCGGTCGTACATCATCACATTCGAATCCGTCGGACTTTGGTGTGATTGTGTGTGGCGAAGTCTGTTCGTTCGGAAAGGCCGTCGTAACTCCGACGAAAGTCTGTCGGGAAGGCCGTCGGACCTAGTCCGTCAAAGTCCGGTCGTGTGTACGCAGCATTAGAAGTGTTCTCTCCTGATGTCCTTTACTTACTTTGCTCTATCATGTGCCTCTCCTTCCAGGACCTCGTCACTTCTCCTGGATGCAACTAAGCCCCAGCCCAGGCTCATACATGCCCCCCCCCATACTGGGGAGCTCCCTGTGGGCCCGACAACCTCCACACTCTCTCACTTCAGCTCCTCCACCCCATAACTCCTCCTCCACCACAGGTATTTAAGGAGGCCTCCCCCATTGCCAATTCAAGTTGGGGATTGGTCAAGGCTCCTTAAGATACCCCAGGCAGCCCCACCTCTCTTCCCCTCTTCTCCTTCTAGCACTTTCTAGAAGGAAGAGGGAGGTGACAGTGAAGTGATGCGGCCTATGAGTCACCAGCTGCTACCCTGAGACACTCCCAGACCAGAATGAAAACAAACAGGCCTAGCAAACCTGCCTAAATTTACCTACTCTGCCAACAAAAAACCCTCACTCTAGCACCTACCTAACTAGAGAATGCTACACTCACCCCCCATTAAAATCAAGTCAGTCCCTTGACTGGGCAAATTTTGAAAAAAAAAACCATCTCCTGGCATACCTCCCAACTTTCTGAAATGCGAAGGAGGGACACCTATCAGAAAAAGTATGGAGGCATAGGACACACTCCCTGCCACGCCCCCCCAAAGGAGAATTGTAAAAAAAATAAAATTGGTTAAACCTACAAGTGCTTTTAACACTACTATTCCTTTATATTGGCTATTGGTATTCACAAATGCAGCAATTTAGTAATTGTATAAAAGGTTTAGCACTGGGAAACACTTTTTGATAAATAGCTTGTTTTATATACAATATATAGATCAGACCAAAATGAGGGACAAATGAGGAGGAATGACGGACAGAGGGACATTGTTCCAAATCAGGGACAGTCCCTCGAAATCGGGGACAGTTTGGAGCTATGTCCTTGGCCCAGGAGTAAGGGCATCCCATAAAATAAATTGGGAGGGGGAAAAGGGAACAAACTACATATACATGGTACATATACAAATAAATTACGTATCAAAAATCTAGATAGTCTTCTCTTGGCATTTACAGTATGTACATTGTATTCCTAACTACAAGTCCCTACAACTACAGACAATTTACACACACAATAGGACCAGATCATCTCCCCCTCAGGAAAAATCCTCTGTCCGCAGGATCCATTGCTCCAGCCAGAGATAGATAGATAGCCGTCCCATCCTGAAGAGTCCTGCAAAACAAACATCCGATCCTACCACTACCTGTACACTTTACAACATTTCTGTCAGAAGGGGGTTATAAATCCCGCTGACAGAAATAATAACACCACACAGGTCCTTTTCAAAGTACATTTCACCTGTAGTTCTGTCAGGAGGGGGTTATAACCTGCTGACAGAACATCAAACACTTCTTCTTTGTACGATGTTAAAGAAGTGACACTAAACTCTGGTTTAAAAAAAATATATTCAATTTAAGTATGTGTTCTTAACCCCAAAAAAGTGATTTTTACTGATCTCAGACTCCCCCAAATCTCCATTTATGTTTTTCTGATCTAACTGCTTGAAATGGGTTTTGGGCTGCGGGCTGCAGACTGCGGGTTTTGGGCTACAAGGTTTGGGCTGTGGGATAAAGGAGAGGTATGGGAGTTAATGGAGAATGACAGAAGAAGGCAGGAACATACAAAGACCATTTCATAAAACATACTTTACAAGGACATTAACCACTTGCCTACCAGGTACGAACACCCCCTTCCTGACAAAGCCATTTTTCAGCTTTCAGCGCTGTCGCATTTTGAATGACAATTGCGCGGTCATGCAAGGATGTACCCAAATAAAATTTTTATCATTTTTTTCCCCACAAATAGAGCTTTATTTTGGTGGTATTTGATCACCTCTGCGGTTTTTATTTCTTGCGCTATAAACAAATTAAGAGGGACAAGTTTGAAAAACCGTAATATTTTTTACTTTAAATTATAATAAATATCCAATTTTTTTTTTTTTTTTTAAACACATTTTTTCCTCAGTTTAGACCGATACGTATTCTTCTACATATTTTTGGTTAAAAAAAAATCACAATAAGCGTCTATTGATTGGTTTGCGCAAAAGTTATAGCGTCTACAAAATAGGGGATAGATTTATAGCATTTTTATTATTATTTTTTTTTTACTAGTAATGACGGCGATTTGCGATTTTTATCGTGACTGCGACATTGCGGCGGACATATCGGACACTTTTGACACATTTTTGGGACCATTCACATTTATACAGCGATCCGTGCTATAAAAATGCATTGATTACTGTATAAATGTGACTGGCAGGGAAGGGGTTAACACTAGGGGGCACTGCAGGGGTTAATATGTTCCCTATATGAGTGATTCTAACTGTGGGGGGGGGGGACTGACTGGGGGAGGGGACCGATCGGTGTCCCTATGTACAAGGGACATCGGTCTCCTCTCCTCTCCTCTCCTCTGACAGGACGTGGATCTGTGTGTTTACACACACCGATCCACGTCCTGCTCAGTTACCTGGCAATCGCGGGTGCCTGGCGGACATCGCGGCCACCGGGCACGCGCATCGGGTCCCCGGCTACGCGGCGGGCACGCACGCACGCCTCCCGCGGCGCGCAGGTGCCCCCTAGTGGCCAAAAAGCGAGCGCCGTCATATAACGGCGGCCCGCCACAAGAGCTGCACCGCTGCGCCGTCATTTGACAGTGGGCGGTCAGCTACAGGTTAACTAGAATGTCTATCTTATCTATAAAATCTATTTACCTACCTTTTTTATAAATAAGACTAAAAACATACACACTATCTTATCATATCACTATCTTATCTATGCTTACAAAATATTTTTTTTCAAACAAACAGAAGCGAGAAGAAAGGGAGATGTTCAGGGGTTAAAAGGAGGATGTGATAAGGAATAAGAAATGCACAGCAAGAAACAAATTTCATGCCAAATAATTTGCAAGTACGTTGACTATAATATTTGTCTTATCTATAAAATCTATACAAGAACAAAATACATACATACCATCTTATTATATCACTATCCTACCTATATATATATTTTTTTTTTTTTAATTTAAAACAAGCAGAAGTGAGGGGGAATTAAGAGGTTTAGGAGTTAACAGCAGATGTGACAAGGAATCAGAGACACACAGATAAGAAATTATTTCATTAAAAATAAATTACAGAAACATTAAGTAGTGGATCTGTATGGATTATTAAAAAAATTATATATATAGTGCCAACGAAAAAAAAAGAAAATCCGGCCTCCTCCTCCCCCAATAGCTGGCAAATCACACTCCGTTTTTGTTGGATGGTAAAGCAGTGATGCTAAACTCTGGTTTAAAAAAAAATATCCAATTCAGGTATGTGTTCTTAACCCAAAAAAGTGTTTACTGGTTTCAGACTCCTCCAAACCAACATATTCTTTTTTTTGTGATCCGACTTCCTGGGCCATGGGCTTTGCACTGTACATGGAGCAGTGTACATAACTGCAACTAACGTGCACTGCTTGTTCCAAACAAACAGAAGTGAAGGGGGAAATGAAAGGCGTAGGAGCTCATGGAGGATGTTATAGTACATGGAAGCAGAAAAAAAAGGTAAGAAATTAATTAATGAAAAATGGATAACAGGACCATCACCTAGTGGATGTGTATGGATTGTTACTGAAGAATAGGAATATTGTTTAGCGTTTAAAAAAACAAAAGCAAATCCGACCTCCTCCTCCCCTTAGGCTCTATTCAAACTATGGAACATGTTAACATCAATGCATTTTTTGCCTCTGTGTTTTTGTAAAGGGTCGGGGACTTTTTTTTCCCACAAAATGCAGCGTTTTGCATGTAATAGACTTAAATGGACCCACATTCGAAACGCAAGTACCACGTTTTTACCGCGATTTGTGTTTTTTTTTTTTTATATCTTTTTTTTACACTGTATATAGCTGGTTGCTAAGGAGGGGGCCGGGGAGCCGGCCGCTGCGTCCTTAACAACCAATGAGTCATCAGCTGTCAGCGGGCTTCCCCGCTGAACGTAAAAAAAAAAAAAAAAAGAAATTGACAGCTAAAAGAAAAGAAAATTTTGATTTTTCCGACAACAAATGTGAGCTTGTGACCGTGTGTATGCTCCATTGAACATTTGTCAGACTTTCCGCAGGTTCTTAAATTTTCCGCCAACAAATTTTTCTTGTTGGACTTTCTGATCGTGTGTACACAACATACACATGCACACACACACAGACACATGTATAAAGCCATTTTAAAACAAATCTAGCTTCTAGCACAGTGCCTTTACAGTTTCCTTATTCGGCCGGGTACTGCACTGTAGGGGGAAGCAGAGAGCACAGCACACTCCCCTGCATTTTACTTTGACTTTGCTGAAGTTGACAGAGCTTCTCACAGTGCCAATGTACAGTTCGGCAGGGGATCAGGAGATCAGGCTCATCTGACAGCCCTTCTCTCCCCTGATCCCTCCACACCTGAGAACCTCTGACGGCAAACCATTTTGCCGTGGCACACTGGATGAGAAAGGCTACTCCGGACTGTGCTCACTCACCAGCCCTCCCGGCTGCGACCAGTAGTCCTCCCTGGACACTCTTATGCCCCGTACACACGGTCGGAAATTCCGACCACAAAATTCGTCGGATTTTTTCAGACGGATTTTGTCCGACACTGGTGTTGCATACACACGGTCGGACAAAGTTGTCGGAAAATCCGATCATCCTGAACGTGGTGACGTTCGTTGCGTACGAAGGGACTACGTAGAGGCTAGTAGCCAATAGCTTTGGTCTTGTAATGTGATCTGAGCATGCGTGGCACTTTGTCCGTCGGAATTCGCTAAACACGATCGGAAAAAGTCCGATAGGACTTTGCTGTCGGAAAATTTGAGAGCAGGATCTCAAACTTTTTCTGTCGGAAATTCCGACGGAAAAAGTCCAATGGAGCCCACACACGGTCGGAATTTCCGACAACATGGTCCGAACGGACATTTTTCGTCGGAAAATCCGACCGTGTGTACGGGGCATTAGAAGTGTTCTCTCCAGCTGTCCTTTACTTGCTCTCTCATGTGCCTCTCCTTCCAGGATCTCGTCACTCCTGGATGCATGCCCCCCCCCCCCCCCAGACTGGAGAGCTTCCTGTGGGCCTCAACAGCCTCCACCCGACAACCCCTCCCCAGCTGGGCTGGCCCCAGGTATTTAACCACTTCCATACTGCCGAACGTCATATGACATCCTTGGCTTTCGGAGGTGATATTTTTTTCAGCCAGTGATTCCCTACACTATAAGAACAATCATAGCGGCTGTTCAGCTACTTGATTGTTCTTACAATCGGTGCTTCTTCCGGCTCGCCCAGGCAATCGATGAGCTGGAGAAGGAATCCGCCAGCACCAGAAGGAAGCCATAGAGAAAACCGAGGGATAGATGGTCCCCGGCAATCTGACTCTCGGAGGCCCGGGCGCAAGGGTATGACGTCACGTCCGGACCGGCAGAAGTAAACAAAGCCAGGGACTCGTCAGGAAAGCCTGAGAGATCCTTCAATTTATTTTATCTCAGGCTTTCCAGCCTGGAGGATCGATGTGGGGTCTTATAGACCCCACATCTCTCCATAAAGAGGACCTGTCATACACTATTCCTATAACAAGGGATGTTTACATTCCTTGTAATAGGAATAAAAGTGATCAAAAAAATTTTTTTAAAGGGAAATTGTAAAAATAAAAAAATGTCAATAAAATAAACAATAAAAAAATTAAGCTCCCCCGTCTCCGTGAGCTTGCACACAGAAGCGAACGCATACGCAGGTTGTGCCTGCATATGTAAACAACGGTCAAACCACATGTGAGCTATTACCGCGAACGTTAGAGGGAGAGCAATAATTCTAGCCCAAGATCTCCTCTGTAACTCTAAACATGTAACCTGTAAAATATTTTAAAGCGTCGCCTATGGAGATTTTTAAGTACCAAAATTTGGCGCCATACCACAAGTGTGCACAATTTTGAAGCGTGACATGTAAGGTATCTATTTACTCGGCGTAGCATCATCTGTCACATTATACAAAAGAATTGTGCTAACTTTACTGTTTTTTTTTTTTTAATTCATGAAAGTGTTTTTGTTTCCCAAAAAATTGCGTTTTAAAAATTACTGTGCAAATACCATGTGACATAAAAAGTTGCAATGACCACCATTTTATTCCCTAGGGTGTCAGCTAAAAAACAAAAAAATATATATTTATATTATATAATGTTTGGCGGTTCTGAGTTTTTTCGAGCAAAAAAATTATGATTTTTACATGTAGGAGAGGATTGCTGGAATTTGCATGGTATGGAAGTGGTTAAGGAGGCTTCCCCCTGCCAATCTAAGTTACGGATTGGTCAAGGCTCCTTAAGATACCCCAGGCAGCCCCACCTTTCTTCCCATCCTCTCCTTCTAGCACTTTCTAGAAGGAAGAGGGAGGTGAAAGTGAAGTGATGCGGCCTATGAGTCATCAGCTGCTACCCTGAGCCACTCCCACCCCAGAATGAAAACAAACAGGCCTAGCAACCAGCTAGGCCTGCCTAAATTTACCTACTCTGCCAACAAAAAATCCTCACTCTAGCACCTACCTAACTAGAGGGTGCGACATACTATTACAGAATGGTACAGTGCTTAAGATGGCCAATTAACCTAGTAATAAAAATTGTTTGTTTGGGCCCCCGTGTCTCAAACTATTTAAAAAGTGACGGGAAACCTGGAATTCAGCTTTTATAAAAGAAAGCACAGGATGTAGTTTCCCATTTTGGCCACAAGATGTCACTGCCACCAATATGTGAGCCTCGGCTTTAATTTTTCTTTAGTTTTGGATAGCGTGGAGAGGGATTAGAACACCAGTTCTTATTGCTGCCTGTGTCCCCGTTAGAGAGATTCAACCTCTCTTTTTGTCCTGTTTACCATCATCAGTGGCGGCTGGTGTTCAATCAGTCGGGGGGAGGCAGACGGACCTGACCCACGGACCCCCGGACCCCCCCCCCCCCCCCCGCACACCGTCTCTCCAGCCAGCACGCTCCATACCCACAACCCCCCCCCCCCCACCCCCATCGCTCCAGCCCACCAGCGTGCACCATACCCACAACCTTTGCCCTGTGCTGATCACATGCACCCTCCCAAGAGAAAAAAAAAACTCTCTAGCAATACACACCAAACTGAGCATGTGCAGTGACTCCAAAGGCTCTGTCTTATCAGGAGATGGATTGGGGACAGTGGAAGAAAAGGAGGATCACAATGCAGAGGATTAACCCCTTAGGTTCCACAGTGAGAATAACAAGCATGCTTTACTGCAAAAAGAAATAGAAGAAATGGCCGCAAAACACTATATTGATCCAAAATCCTTTATTAGGACATGCTTTACTGCATATACACACTGATTTTATTGCTTTTGGTTTAGTCACACTTTAACTAGCAATATCAGAAACCATTCTTGCCATAAAGAAATGTGATGTAGTATCATAATGTTAAAATAAACATGTGGATGTATAGATTTTTCCTAAAACCAACCCCACAGGTACTGGTTTATTATAGCATTTCTCATGCAGGAGGTGAAGTTTTCATCAATGGTGTCCTTTCATCAGAAGCCTCTCTGTACCCATATGACATTTTCTTATCGGGAAGAGAAGTTAGTCTGGTGATGACATGATCTAGAATTGACAGCACATGCATTGTTTTACTGCTTATATATTTTTGTTGCAGTACATAATTCTGTGATTTGGGCTAATTTTGATATATTTTCGTTTAACCAGCAAATGTAAAATAAAGTAAAACAAAATAAGCTGCAACCTTTTCTAGCAGAGAAGGTAAACTGTATTTCTCTTCTTTATCCAGCAGGATCAAACAGGAGGCATCCGAGCCAGACTCTACAGATGCCTGAATTTCACGGTCAGGATCAACATCAATACTGAGCTGCAGCAGTTTACAAATTATCCAGTAGGCCGCACCCGAGTCTACAACAATGGGAACCCTATTACCGTATACTTGTGAAATTTAAATTATTATAGGAAATAGAAAAAATAAGGATTACTGTGCTGCTCCCCATATTAATGCCTGGGGTTTGTTCATTCCTCCAAAGTTTTCATGTTGGCTGTACTATAAAGAGTCTTTTGACTCTTCTGAGCATACATTGCCTCCCTTTTCTCCTACAGGTCTCTTACTGAATTTATCCTCAGATTTTCAAGAAAACAGTTATCGCGCGTGCTTTCCAGAGCTTTGAATATACGCTGTGTATAGCATAAGCTACTAGGGTTCCCTCTATTTTCCTTCCTCCCCATCTGTACCTTTAGTCTGTTCTTGCTCTTTCTCTCCTTCTTCAGTGAACCCTTTTTGGCTCCCTCTTCCGGGTTTGCAGGTGTTCTGTCGAATAGTGCCTCCAATGGGTCTGCGCAGATCATCCGCACCATTATACGATGCTATGCAAATAGCGGAGGGAGAGCGTAATTGTCAGATTATGTCTCGCTGCTGTGGGGCATGTTTTGTGTGTGTTGCAGGGTGGCTTCAGCATGTTGAGCGGCAGGTTTTGCCTGTAACTAAGGTCGTATTGTTAAACAAGATATTTGGGGGGCACACCCTAAAAATGCATTAAAGATGGTGCAGCCATAAGACCATACAACAGAACAAAATATTACAGCGCACACATGCAAAAAAGACATTTACCTCCAGCAAGGCTCATTTAAAACACCTAGACATTTTCAAAAAATATGGGGATTTGGTCACACCATATTGCTATATGGTGCTTAAGCCCACTTACTGCGACAAAGTACCCCATGATTAGTGGGTCCTACACTAGCCATAGATTGGGAGATCCTGCTTCTCTGAACCATTGGAGCTATACTCCTCTATATGGGAGAACTTGAGGTCTCCACCCATGACACAGGTGGTCACTAATGAGAGGTACTCAATAAGGGAGTGGGGTGCTCCTCACCCAAAATGATTTGGTCAGAATCCATACAATAGACAAACAAGATATTTGGGGGAGAACAACCTAAAAAAAATGCATTAAAGATGGTGCAGCCATAAGACCATACAAAAGAACAAAATATTACAGCGCACACATGCAAGAAAGACAGTATTTCCCAATTTATGGATAGCGTAGGACCCACTAATCATGGGGTACTTTGTCGCAGTAAGTGGGCTTAAGCACCATATAGCAATATGGTGTGACCAAATCCCCATATTTTTTGATAATGTTTTTTGAAAATGTCTAGGTGTTTTAAATAAGCCTTGCTGGAGGTAAATGTCTTTTTTGCATGTGTGAGCTGTAATATTGTGTTCTTTTTTTTTTTTTTTTTAAGGTCGTATTGTAACACACACAAAACCCACTGTTCAACACACTGAAGACGCCCCGCAGTGAGACATAATCTGACAATTATGTCCTCCCTCTATGTTCAGGTCCTGCCAGCTGATCAACATATCAGCTGGAGTGATTTTCCGTACCGTGCATGCTCAGACCCAATCGGAGGCATTTTTCAATGGGGGGCACTATTCGACAGAACACCGGCCTCCCTTTGTCCCTTTTATCCCATGGTGAATGTCTACCAACTGGTAGTTAAAGCGGAAGTAAACCCATCGATTTAACAGTCTAAAAAAAAAAGGCATGCCGTGAATGCTAACTGCACATTGGCTGTGCTCTCAACCAAACAGTCAAACCATCCAATGGCTGGTGTCATAACGGATCACATGTGCAGCACTGTGGCAGTTGAAGATTAAACAGAGGCAAAGATGGCAGCTTCCTTGGCTGAAAACGATAGGGGGGTTTACTTCCACTTTAAGTATCCCCATTTTTTATTTTTACACATTATAGGTTAGGATTGCGACTGACTTTGTTTTCGCTAGCTATTATACCCATTACCCTACTTATGATACTTTCTTGGCTATACTATGCGACTAAACTGCCCTTCGGTTTGTTCGCAGGTTACTTTTTGGTACTCAAGGGGTTTTGTACTTGAAGTTATCTGCCCTATATACCTTTGCCGGTTGTTCCCGCCAGTGGAATCCTCTGTGTTGTGAAATTACCTACTTCTCTGCTAGCTGGACAATCATTTATTTGGGCTGTATTGCATTTACAAATGTAACAACTGTTGGTTGTCTGTTTACTCTATTTTATTCTTTTAAAGAGATTGTATGCAATGCATACTAGCACATTATGCATTTGCTTTGCAGGGAGCAAAAAAAGAAGTAAAACCATCAGGGTTTACTTCCTCTTTAATAAAAACTAAGGACTTTGCTCTCTGTGGGGAAGCATTGATTCCTTATAGGTTTGACATGCCTTCTACTGAGTAAGACCTATAGCTCTGCAATCGATAATGCTCATGCCTCCCTTTGATTGGAGAGCTTTAGCTGTGACTCAACTGGAGGAGTGTCAGACCTCTGCAAAGAGGTTACTGCTTCCCCACAGAACACTCAGCACATAGACTTCGGCCGTTCAACGACACATATGTGTAGTGGCCAAAGGGTGGGTTGGGTGGCCTTAAAGAGGTTTAACCTAAAGTAGAACTATAGGCAAAACTTTTTATTTTTCATTTTGGATAGCGTAGGGAGGGATATATAAACCCTGTAAGGTTTATTTTTGTCATTTGTGCCCCATTGGGGAGATTTACCTTCACTTCCTGTCCCATAGTCAAAACAGGAAGTGAGAGGAATTTCCTGAAAATTAAGGGAATCTCAAGGGACTCCCAAGGCACCAGAACTAGTATGCCAATTGTAAGATTTCACCTCTATTACTTTTCTGGGGACAACCCAAAATTTGGGAATTTCTTTTACTTTCACTTTCAATAATGCTACACAGGACGAACAGAGCAGGGGTGAATCTCCCTAATGGGGACACAGGCAGAAATAAAAACTAACAGGTAGTCTAATCCCTCTCCACTCTATCCAAAAAATAAAAATAAAAAAGGTTTGCCTTTAGTTATTCTTTAAAGTTATTGGGGCTTTAACCTCCTTTTCTTACCCGTCACTTCTCAGTACTGTAGAAGTCCAGGTTTCTCTCAGAATTCCTTCAAGCCTTCTTTGACCATCTTCTTTACAGTTGTATCTGTTTTTGTAGCCCTCCCCTGGGTCTTCCTGACTTACTGAAAGTTACAACAAATCCATATACTACATGCTGTAGATTACTTGGATGACTGAAATCCATGGGTATGGTAAAGAGTTTTAGAGTTTAATCTTAAACTACGTAGAGGGTTCTTTATTGTAAGAGTGGCAAGGATGTGGAATTCCCTTCCACGGGCGGTGTTCTCAGCGGGGAGCATTGATAGTTTCAAGAAACTATTAGATAAGCACTTGAATGACTGCAACATACAGGGATATACAATGTAATACTGAGATATAATCACACACATGGGTTGGACTTAATGGACTTGTGTCTTTTTTCAACCTCACTATGTAATGATGTAAACAGGCCTTTAAAATGGAAACAGGAATTTCAGAGAGTAAAAGAATTAAAAATCCATTTATTTATTTTTAGAGAGCTGAAAGCTATGGAAATTTAAGCGGCCAAACATTATTGTTCCACCATTTCCCTTTCTACTGGTATAGAGGGGAGGTGGTGAGAACTAGATCAGAGGTCATTTATTTCTATGGATAATCACCTTGCTATGCACCCATTTAGGCTCCATTCACATTTATACGACTCCACAGTTGGGCCGACATTGGAGTGAAACTTTGATGCAACTTTGGATGGGAGCAACTTGGAAATTGCTTCGATATCGGTGGTGGGATTCACTTTTTGAATATTGAGCACAGAGGTGGTTCAATGAAGATTTTAATGCATTAAAGACTGTTCATTTCAGCTTATCAATACCCTGCTCACTTATGAACTGCCAATTTTTCTTTCTTCTTGTGTGATTGCACAGCAGTTATTACCCACTTTAAGATTATTGTCACTATCATAGTGGTTAATTTATGTATTGATCGATTTCGATCCATATCAGCACAAATTACCTATTCAATTATTTATTTTGTGAATACGGACTATCATATTGGTGTTCTTATTGTGTATTGTGTGATTTTGATATTCATCCATTTATATACACGTTATTTTTTTTGGTGGTGCAGTTTTTCTTGTTACCATCAGTGATATTCTCTACCAGAAACCCTGCACAGGAGGCCCACAATCGCAGTGCTCACCTTCATGCATCTTTTCACTGTCTTTTCCTGTTAAAAGCACAGAGCACATAGACCTTGCTTATAAAAAGTATCTGATAAAATAACTGCATTTCTTGTCCCCCAAGCCTAAAAAAAAAATTAAAAAAAAATAAATAAAATATACAGAATAAATATTTAAACCCGAATTCCTGTGAGGCTACATTGCCAGCTTTGATTTTATTGCTCTTATGACCTGATGTATCAAATTGCTCATACATACTAAGAGCTGGAGATATTTCCTCACAGCCAGCAATCTCATTTGGAACCTTCAGAGCTGGTCTGAATCTGAAAATGGTCTCATAGTAAAAAAACTTTTTTTAAAAGCCAATTCCACCTCTCTGACCATGTTTCATGTTACACCCATATTTAGGGTGTGAGATGGACACATTCCACAGCTCCCATTACCTTAGCTGAATGGTGGAGGTTCTTATCCTCAAAAGCATCCTGTATTTTTTTTTTTTCTTATTCAATTTGGTGAGGATGTGCTTGCACAGCCATGTCATCCACCCACATATCCATTTGGATGATCTGTGAATAGACTACAAGACCCATCTTCCACAGCGGCTGAGGGACCAATAGAGCACAACTGTGATAGCGTCACCCAACTCGTATTACATTGATTCTTAACATGATACAGACCTGGGTCTGAAGGACTAGTCTGGAGGAGCTTGTGCATTGCACCCATGATGCACTGGTCAGTTACAATGCAAAAAATTACTATATGCACTTTTTCCCCCTTTTTTCAATACATGTGCATTTATTATATGCTTTTTACAAAAGATGGAATATGCCTTTCCGACCGGCGCACGACGATATACGTCGACAGAATGGCACAGACAGGCATAAGGGCGTGTGTGTATGTGTATGTGTATATATATATATATATATATATATATATATATATATATATATATATATATATATATATATATATATATATATATATATATATATATATATATATATATATCCCCTTTAAGATGCCATCGTGTCGGTCGGGACCCCCGTGAGGCCGGTCGCGGGTCCCGCGGACTCGATCGCCGCGGGGACACCCGCGATCGTCTCACGGGAAGGCTGAACGGGGAGATGCGGAAATGAACAGCATCTCCCCATTCTGCCTAGCAACTAGTGACGCCGATCTCTGCTCCCTGTAATTGGAGCAAAGATCAGCATTCACTGACAGTCACTCCCCCAGTAAGAAACGCACCTCTAGGCATACTTAACGCCTACACTGCCACCTAGTGGTTAACCCATTCACTGCCAGTGTCATTTACACAGGAATCAATGTATTAAAATAGCATTGATTGCTGTATAAATGACAATGGTCCCAAAAATGTGTCAAAAATGTCCGACGTGTCCGCCATAATGTTGCAGTCACAATAAAAATCGCTGATCGCCGCCATTACTAATAAAAAAAAATTATTAACAAAAATGCTATAAAACTATCCCTATCTTGTAAACGCTATAACTTCTGCGCAAACCAATCAATAATCGCTTATTGTGATTTTTTTTTAACAAAAATATGTAGAATACGTATCAGCCTAAACTGAGGAAAAAAATGTTGTTTTTTTATATATTTTTTGGGGGATATTTATTATATTTTTAGTTTGCTTATCAACAAACTGTGTTGGCCGCTATCACATTATACCTTTGGAATTAGCGCAGATATTTTGTTCACCCGTTTTTTTGGATATTTATTATAGCAAAAAATAAAAAAGAATGCGTTTTTTTTCAAAATTGTCGTTCTTTTTTGTTTATAGCGCAAAAAAAAAAAAAACGCAGGGGCGATCAAATACCACCAAAAGAAAGCTCTATTTGTGAGAAAAAAGGACGTCAATTTTGTTTGGGAGCCACGTCACACGACCACGCAATTGTCAGTTAAAGCGACGCAGTGCCGAATCGCAAAAAGGGGCCTGGTCCTTTGGCTGCAAATTGGTCCGGTCTGAAAGTAACTGAAAGGAACACTTATACTGTGTTGACATACAGTATCAGGTGCTCAGTATTTTATGTTCCTTCCAAGGGAAACAACAGATACATGGTTGCACAGAGATATCCTATATATTTTAAAAAGAAAAAAGCATTTTTTTTTACTCTCAACAGCAATGGGTTCTTGCACACAATAAGCTTTAAAGGCTAACTCTACCTTTCTTAACATGTACAGTATATGTTCAGGACAGTCTATTATTGATTGGACCCTGGGCAAACATTTTCTTGGGCCCTCCTGAATCCACTTAACTATTTGCAGGCAGTGCAGGCTCAAGGGGCAGCTGCTTTGGGCCCCCACAACAATGACTGGGCCAGGGGCAGCTGCCCCTTTTGCCCTGCGCTAAAGACAGCCCTGTAAATGTTACACCCATATTTAGGGTTTAACATGTAACATGGCGCCTGTGGCTGCAGCTGTCAATGACTGTTCGCACAGCCAGCCTGCGGTTAGAGACCGATGAATGTGGCTGGATGCAGTCTATCTACCTTCAGCCAAGAGCACCGCAGCTAATGGCCATCAGCCTGTCACTGAATTATTCACACATACCTGTCAATTCAGCCGTAGGAGTCTGACGATACTTGCAGCTGCAATCTGCAAGATGTGCTAATCGCCCAAACGAACACAACCCTTAGTGTCAGTTCACACTGAGGAAGCACGACTTACAGCGCGACTGCCTCAGGCGACCCGGACACGACAGCTGCGGCGACTTGCAAAACGACTTCTCTATAGAAGTCAATGCAAGTCGCCCCCCAAAGTCTTACAGGAACCTTTTTCCAAGTCGGAGCAACTTGATTAGAATGGTTCCATAGTACAGAACGGGACACGACTTGTCAGGCGGCTAAGTCACCTGACAAGTCGTCCCAGTGTGAACCGACCCTTACACAATTGATTGGAATTATTTGTGACAGCTGTGCAAATGCTTAAAAAATTCACACAGCAAAATTTAAAGAGTCTTAATTCAGACTTGCCAATTAACTCCCATTACAAAAAGGGTTTTATGTTTGTTTGTTTTTTTAATTAACTATAGTGCTATGGTAGGGAGTATTGCTTAGTGAGTTTTTTTTTATTTTTATATATAGCATACCCTCTCTAGCTCTGGGTTACTGTGCTGCTCACACATTCATTTAAATGTATGCCATCCAACACTTAATGTATACAAGAAATAGGATCTGGTTTAATCGATGCTATAAGCACGTACTGCATCTATATGCCCTATTTGATGCTCTCTCGCATTAGAAGCGAGCTCATAGCGTGGGTTCAACTAATTTAAACACCCTTTGGCTAATTAAATAATCTTTCCAGTCAAGACTAATTAGAACCATTTAATTAAACGCATTAAACAAATTAAGACTGAACCAAAGTAATTTCCAATTCTAAACATCAATGGTGTGAATGTAAAAATGAAAGCCAAGCATACATATTTATGCAAGTAGACACCCACCTTGTCCTGTGAGAATTGCAAATATCAGCTGGGAAAATCCAACAAAGAAAACTGCATCATACCTCGCCTCTTTATCCATAGCCATTGGATTGTTACTTGATCTGGCTCTAATTGGTTGACAAACATCTGTAGGCACTTTAAAAGGAAAACTATAAATGTATTTACACTAAACAGGTTTGAAGAAGAGGTTCTTATTTCTATGGTGCAAAGAAAATGCATTTGTTTCCCTACTGTTCAGCTGTAGTCAGAGAAACCACATGGTTAGGCACTAAAAATGCATAGGTGTGAACCCAGCCTAAGGCAGGCCATACACGGTGCGAATTTGGTTGTAGGAAAGAAATTTGCACGATTCCCCCACCAACACGGACAGTGCTGACAGGGCAACTCCTCCTACTGAGCGATTGTTCGCTCCCGGCAGGCGAAGACACTAGTGATATTCGTAAGAGAATCTGGCAGGCTGGTTATACACAAGTTGATTGATCAACTTGGAACATTCAGCCTGCACATTAATGGCTCGAAGCTCGGCCAGTTCCTGCTTAACCACTTTCCGACTGGCGCACGACGATGTACGTCCATTTTTTGAAGAGGGATATCTCGGTAACGGCAGCAGCTGCTGCCACAACCGAGGTATCCATCTCTTCAGGCGCCGGTCGGCTGTCCGATAATGGTGGTCATCGCGGCGGATTCGCCGCGAGATCACCGTTATCGGCGGCGGGAGAGGTGCCCCCCCCCTCCCGCCGCTCTCCCGCGCCTTCCGCCGCTTACCGGAACCGTCGGCAGCGGCGGAGGCGATCGGGTCCGTTCTCCTCCTGTGTCTAGAGATGAGTGACGCTAAGATGGCCGCCACTCATCTCTATACCATAGGAGGGCGGAAGCGACGTCAAAAACGTCACTTCCGCCCATACCTCTTAAAGAGGAATTTTCAAATGTCATTTTTTTTAAATGACATTTTTTTTTTTTTTTTTTTTTTTCATTGAAGTCCAAATATGAGATCTGAGGACTTTTTGACCCCAGATCTCATATTTAAGAGGACCTGTCATGCTTTTTTCTATTACAAGGAATGTTTACATTCCTTGTAATAGGAATAAAAGTGAGCCAATTTATTTTTTTTTAAAAAAAAAACAGTGTAAAAATAAATAAAATCAAGAAAAATAAATAAGAAAAACAAAAAAAAAATGTTTTAAAGCGCCCCGTCCCGACGAGCTCGTGCGCAGAAGCGAACGCATACGTGAGTAGCGCCCGCATATGAAAACGGTGGTCAAACCACACATGTGAGGTATCGCCGCGATCGGTAGAGCGAGAGCAATAATTATAGCCGTAGACCTCCTCTAACGCAAAATATGCAACCTGTAGAATTTTTTAAGCGTCGCCTATGGAGATTTTTGAGGGTAAAAGTTTGATGCCATTCCACGAGCGGGCGCAATTTTGAAGCGTGACATGTTAGGTATCAATTTACTCGGCGTAACATTATCTTTCACAATATATAAAAAAATTGGACTAACTTTACTGTTGTCTTATTTTTTTATTCAAAAAAGTGAATTTTTTCCAAAAAAAGTGCGCTTGCAAGACCGCTGCGCAAATACGGTGTGAAAAAAAGTATTGCAACGACCGCCAATTTATTCTCTAGGGTGTTTGAAAAAAAACAATATATAATGTTTGGGGGTTCTAAGTTTTTTTCTAGCAAAAAAAACTGTTTTTAAACATGTAAACACCTAAAATCCAAAACGAGGCTGGTCTTAAAGTGGTTAACTGCCCAAAATTTGAACCGTGTGTACCGGGCCGGCGCTTTGAATCTGCATGGGTATCCTGATGAAAGCAAGAGATCCTTCTTGGTTTCCTTTTACCTGGGTAAGGCCTGATTCACATCTATGCATTTTTAGTGCATTTTGCAGATTTGCACTACAGCCCATTTCACATGGTTTCCTATGGAACACGTTCTGTAGAGAAAATCTGCAAAATGCAAAAAGCACCAAAAATGCATAGGTGTGAAGAGTATATTTAAAAGCAAAAAATAAATTTCATAAAGTAAAAAGAAATGATAGAAAACGGTGAGAGGCCTAGGACCCCAAAAAGATGAGCGGTGAATGGGATGACACCCTGGGAATTCACAACTCTGACATTCTGTCCAATTAAAATCATAAAAATAAAAAAAAATAAAAACATCTTGTGTGCAAGAACTCATTCTACCTAGCAGGCCTCTTGCATTCCATTACAACAGACAAGCCATTTAAATTGAGTAAACATTTATTAGACGGTCTGGAATCTTCAAGAACTTCTTTAGAGCCTCAGAAATTGTCATTGACAATTCTGCAGTAACATTACTTAGCAGACCATTGATAACCAGAGATCTGCCAATGAAGCCCACCATACAGCCCATCACAGCAGCGCGTGTGCACAGGCCTAGTTTATAAAACCTATTAAGTCAGGTAATTCTTAACAGTTCAAGTGGAATAAATGCATTTTTTCAGAGTTTACAAAGCCTCAAAGATCTCCAATTAAACATTGTAAAGTTAACATGTTAGGTCTAACTTCCATTAGCAGGGCTGGCTTATGGCAGTAGTAAATAGCTTAGCAGCCAAAGGGAATCTACTGTATATTTAGACTGTAGAATATAAGATACAACACTCTGAAAAAAATCTGTAACAGCTGTAGAAATACTGTATATGAACGTTGGTATTATGTTAATATATTTACATTTACTTATATTTTAACTCATTTTTGATAGGAGTACAGAATTTTGATTACACATACAGTATTTGATCCACTTCAAGGTTAGATGTTTTCTTTTGTATTTAAAGCGTATCTAAAGACCTTTCTTTTGTCTTGGATAGAGTAGAGAATGGTTGCAACCCCCTGATTCTGTGTTGTGCAAATTACTCTTTCATGGTTTGGTCACAAACAACCTACAGTGGGCTAGCTCATACCTCAGCAACTGCTGTCCTTGGAATACCAGAAATAGTGAGATTTTAATGTAAACCTGAGAAATATGAAGCCGGTCATTGCTGATCTCTGCCTGCAAGTTTCAGCTGCTTCAATATTTTTAGTGTAAATATGTTGAAGGTATGCAGATCCTAACTCATATTACCATACATGTTCCAGGTCAGCGACCCAAAACATTGAAGTCAGAGTGTCTGTATGGCAGCTTCCATGTTTCTTTTTTGACACTCCATGGTCACTTAAAAAAAACAGTGCTGTTAATTATAAAGTGCGGGCACCGATAGCTGCCCCACATACCTGCAACAGCTCTGGTAGTGATGGAGTATGCCTGAACCCCCCCATGCATTCCTGTTTGCCACTCCATCATTATAGTTCAAGGGGAATGTGTGAAAGGGGAGAAGGTAAACTTATTCACTACTAGAAAATGATGTTAGCATTCCCCTTTCAGAACACCCTGACATTCAGGCAAAGATAGAGCTGCTTCAGGTTTGTGGAGGCAGCTCTAGGCCTAGAAAACTAGCTATACTTCAATATATGCTCCAATTAGAGGTGCGCATCTTCAGTGGTCTCACGATTCGATTACGATTATCATGGGAACGATTCGATTGGGCGATGCATCATGATTACTGCCGATAGTTTTCATCAACAAATTCAAGCAGTCAGGAGAACTGAAGGATGGAGGAATCTGGGGATAGGGAAGGAGAAATCCATGAATATGAAAGGAAGGAAGGAGGAGTCTGGGTATAGGGAGGAATCCATGACTAGGAAAGGAAGGAAGAAGTCCAGGGGATAGAAGAACTGAAGGCTGGAGGGGTCAAGGGATAAGAATTGAAAGATGGTGAAATCCATGGATAGAGAATGAAAGAGTATGGGAAATAGGAACCCATGAATAAGAAAGAAAGGATTGAAGAATCTGATGAATAGGAATGAGTAGTCTGGGGTGGGGAGGGGTGATAGGAACTGAAGGATGGAGAGGTCCAGAGATGAGAATGGATGGGACCTCAGCTTGTTCAGGGTTGCATGGGGTGGGGTTGGAGACTGAATGAAGGTGGGTGGGTGAGGGTGGTGGGCATTGGTTAGAATAAAGAGGTGGAAGAGAAATGGGCCAGGAGCCATGTCCGTCTGATGTGGAGTTTCAGTGATCTGGGGTTAGTGACCGGGAGCATTTTGAGACATATAGGGTGGTTGGGGAGAGACAGTGGGAATTGAGGGAGTAGGAATGGGTTGTGGAGGACATCAGGTAGTTTGACAGCCAGCTGGGGAACATGCCGTCATACCTGCATTAAAAAACAAAATAAAGTGGGCGCTGTATGATTAGTTAGCAGCTAGCACACGGTGAATATACAACCAACTTCCCAGGGCCCTCTCCTCCTCCCCCAACCACCTCGGGGGCCCTCTCCATCTCCTCCAAACACCCATGTGCCCTCTCCCCGCAGCCACCCAGGGGCCCTCTCCTTCTCCCGCAGCCACCCATGGGCCCTCTCCCGCAGCCACCCAGGGGTCCTCTCTCATAGCCACCCAGGGGTCCTCTCTCATAGCCACCCAGGGGTCCTCTCTCATAGCCACCCAGGGGTCCTCTCATAGCCACCCAGGGGTCCTCTCCTTCTCCTCCAAACACCCAGGGGCCTTCTCCTTCAGCCACCCAGGGGCCCTCTCCTTCTCCCTTAACCACACAGGGGCCCTCTCCTTCTCTCCTAGCCACACAGGGGCCCTCCTTCTCCTATAGCCACTATGGGGCCCTCTCCTTCTCCCCCAACATGTTGCAGTGCCAGCATGGACAGGCCAAGCCGCCCTTCAGCTCCAGCCCTCTATGTGCGCACAGCGTGGCTCCTTACCGCCATTACGATGAATGTGACAAGGGGGAGGAGCCGCAATGAAATCAACGCACATCGCGATTCAGCTGCTCTCTGCATCATCGAGCAAGGCCAAATCGCGATGCATCTATGCGCTGATTATATTCAGCACCATTGGCTCCAATCAGCCAAAACTTTATGACCACCCATCTAATATTGAACAGGTCTACCCTTTGCCCTGACCTGTCGAGGCACGGATGCCACTAGACCTCTGAAGGCATTCTTTGGTATCTGCCACCAAGTCGTCCGTAACAGATCCTTTAAAGTGGTTCTAAAGCCTTAAAGTGGAGTTCCAGCTACTTTTACAACTTTATCTTAAAGTTATGACAACCCTCCACCACTCGATTTTGGATATTTTTTTTTTTTTTTTTCTCTCTCCTTACTTACCTTTAATGATGGTGTACTTCCGCACCAGCCTCGCCGCGGCCCAGTGCGTCACATCCTCTTCTCCCTCACTGCCTTCTGGGACCTTTGTGTGTCCCAAAAGATGACAGGGATATTCAGGAAGCGCTGCGTGACTTGCGCAGTAGGAAACCAGCAGTGAAGCCTGATGGCTCCACTGCCGGTTTACCTTAGTTGAAATGGCGGCGCCTGCATGCGATCTGATGGACAGATTCGCCTCGAAGGGGCAACATCTTGGGTTCCCTGCTGGACAGGTAAATGTCCTTGTTAAAAGTCAGCAGCTGCAGTATTTGTAGCTGCTGACTTTCAAAAAAAAAATAAAGGTTTGCAGCTGGGACTCCGCTTTAAGATTTTTTTTTTTAAATTTACCTTAAAGGAGTTGTAAAGGCAGTTTTTTTTTTTATCTTAATGCATTCTATGCATTAAGATAAGAAGCCTTGTGTGTAGCAGCCCACCCAATTACCTACCCGAGTGCCTTCTCTTTCCAGCAATGTCCACGATCCCCTCAGCCATCCAGTACACTCCTCCTGGTTGGCTGAGACAGAGCAACGGCGCTGTTGGCTCCCACAGCTGTGAAAGTCAGCCAATCAGGGGAGAGGGAGCGGGGTCAGGTCGGGGGGTCTGTGTCTGAATGGATACACGGAGCTATGACCCGGCTTGGGTGACAACCTATAGCAAGCTGCTGGCTGAGGGGCACTCAAAAGGAGGGAGGTGCCAGGAGCATCAAAGAGGGACCCGAGAAGAGGATCCGGGCTGCTCTGTACAAAACCAACTGCACAGAGTAGGCAAGTTTAACATGTCTGTTTTGTGTTTGTTTTTGTTTTTTAAAAGCGAGCCTTTACAATCACTTTAATGCACTCTTTGCATCAAGTGCATCACCTTGAGGCGATTCAGTTCGCATTGTAGCGCTATACAAGTTATTCATTCATTCATTAAGTTAAAAAACCTTCTGTGTCCAGGATCCCCCCCAGACCCCCCTTATACTTACTTGAACCTTATTTTGATCCAGCGCTGTGCTCAAGAACAGACACTCTCTCCCTCCTGACAGGATAGATTGCATGCTAAGAGCACGCACCCTACACGCTCCTGGCGGTTAATGGAAAGCTCCTAATCAATTCTTACAATCAGGAGATTTTCGATCATGTAAGTGCTGTGACAGTGAATCTGTATGGGAGCAGTTTTAGAATTACAAATCAGCTGCTGCACTTGCAGAGCTCTGAGGAAAGTGATTTTTGTTGCAGGGGATGCTCAAAATCTGATTTGTATCTTAGTGCAGACATGGCAAAATCAGTAAGCCAATAAAGCAGGAAATTACATTTTCAGGGGGCGTTCTGTACACCATCTGTATACAGAACGCCTCCAGGTAGCCATATTGCATTTTACAGACAATTACAAAGCTGCTGATTGAAAAGGAAAGGTAATTTTTAATAACATTTAAAAAAGTAAGCAAATATTGTGTTTTTTTTTTCCAAAATTGTCGCTCTTTTTTTGTTTATAAACGCAAAAAATAAAAACCATAGGAGGTGATCAAATACAACCAAAAGAAAGCTCCATTTGTGGGAAAAAATGGACGTCAATTTTGTTTGGGTACAACATCGCGCAGTTGTCAGTTAAAGCGACGCAGTGGAGGCTGCAGTGGGGTGGAACTAACCAAGGTGATCTCATCTGTCCCGTCTTTAGTTGACCATGTGCTGGGTTAGTACTTTTCAATATTTCTTTAATGGGTGGTTCTTTAAAAGAAATCGTTTTTTATATTATCCATTTTATTTTTTCTTTAGTTATCATGGCTTAAAACTATTTTTTATGTAAAGCTTTAGTGACATTACTTTCAAGTAATGAAAGATGTCCCACTTCATGCAGACAGTTGGATCCTGGAAAAATCTTCACCGCAGACATGGCCCATCCTCCTCCTGCCTGTGGGCTTCTAGCGCAGCTGGGGTTAATAGCGCCAGAGTAAGCTGCTATGAAAAAGTTGTGCTGTAGACCCACCCCCTCTTTCCTCCTCCGAGAAACGTTCTTTCATTGTTTACACTGCCTGTAACACAGTCTCTGAATGGGGAGAGTAATGAGTCGCAAGATCCCTTTTCCCAATTTACAAATTGTGTTCCAGGCAGTCATAGCAATGAAAGAACTTTCTCAATGGAGGAGAAGGAGGTGGGTTCTTGATGCAACTTTTTTTGCAGCAGCTTACCCCAGATCCTAAAGCTATTTAACCCCTGCAGTACCATAAGTTCATGGACAAGGAGGGAACCTACCATCAATGCAATGAAGAGTTCCGAGATCCAGGTACCTGCACAACATGGGGCAAGTAATGTAACTAAAGCTGTACAGAAAAAGCTTTAACGTGTGTCTTGTTTTACTATAGGTATACAATCCTTTTTTTTTTTTTTTTCTATTGAGTATATGTTAGGATTCCCAAAGCACTATGGGTTAGCTAAAGAGACAGCTCGGCTGTAGCAGCCTGCCTTTTGGCTGGCTTTTTCAGACTCAGGGAAAAAGCTCCCTGATAAGTCCCTGTGTGTTTAACCACTTTCAGACCGGACCAATTTGCAGCCAAAGGACCAGGCCCCTTTTTGCGATTTCGGCACTGCGTCGCTTTAACTGACAATTGTGCGACATGGCTCCCAAACAAAATTGACCTTTTTTCCCACAAATAGAGCTTTCTTATGGTGGTATTTGATCGCCCCTGCGGTTTAAATTTTTTGCGCTATAAACAAAAAAGAGCGACAATTTTGAAAAAAAAAAACGCATTTTTTTTTTATTTTTTGCTATAATAAATATCCCCCAAAAATATATAAAAACAACATTTTTTTTTCCTCAGTTTTGGTCGATACGTATTCTACATATTTTTGGTAAAAAAAATCTTAATAAGCGATTATTGATTGGTTTGCGCAGAAGTTTTTAGCGTTTACAAGATAGGGGATAGTTTTATAGCATTTTTATTAATAATTTTTTTTTTTTATTAGTAATGGCGGCGATCAGCGATTTTTTTTATTGTGACTGCGACATTATGGCGGACACATCGGACATTTTTGACACATTTTTGGGACCATTGTCATTTATACAGCAATCAATGCTATTTAAATGCATTGATTCCTGTGTAAATGGCAGTGAAGGGGTTAACCACTAGGTGGCAGTGTAGGGGTTAAGTATGCCTAGAGGTGTTTCTCTTACTGTGGGGGGGCGTGGCTGTCAGCTAGTGAATGCTGATCTCTGCTCCAATCACAGGGAGCAGAGATCGGCGTCACTAGTTGGTAGGCAGAACGGGGAGATGCTGTTTATTTCCGCATCTCCCCGTTCAGCCTTCCCATGAGACGGGTCCGCGGGACCCACGACCGGCCTCACGGTGGTCCCGAACGGCACGGGCGTGCGCCGATGGCACGGCGACATCTTAAAGGGGACGTATTTATACGCCCTTATGCCTGTCCGTGCCATTCTGTCTACGTATATCGTCGTGCATCGGTCGGAAAGCGGTTAAGCTGCAGCCTGAACTTCGAAAATAGGCTCTGTACAGTACACAGCTAACTGGTTTCAGGCAGAATAATGAAAAAAGGCTAAAGTTCCACCAAATGTAAAAAAAATATTCCAAATACTAATATGCAATGTTTACCTGAATTAATAAAAAAAATCTAATATTTTTAAACGTTTTTATTGCTGACCACAATAAAGACAGCAAAATAGTCACTATACTATATACAATGCCTTTAATTAATTCATGTACTGGAACATAACACCTGTTTCTTCTTGGATTTCTTGTCTCATGTTTTGACACGTTCACAGTTAAAGGGCCAGCCTACACTTTCCTGAAGATTGGTGTAGGGCACAAACTTGACAAGATGTCATCTGGGGTCTTGGGTAAGTTGCAAATTTTCACTTTTTTAGAGGTCTAATAATTTAGTCAGTCTTCCTAAAATGGAAATCTAGGCAAACCGCGTAATACATCTTGAAATACATGCTGTAGATTTACTATCTACTTGTTTTAGGATTTATAGACTGCCTCCTGACTCCACAGCCAGGAAGACTGGTCTGCTGATTCCTGGTTTTGCTTCGATCTTCGGATTTATTGCCCGGTCACTTCCCCGGGTTGTCATTATCCACTGAGCAAGCCAATTCTGGTTTGCCTTTTTTTTTTTTTTTTTTTTTTTATAAATATGTAATGGCCATATCGATTGTCAGGGAGCAGTGTTAATTTCGTCAGTTTTCATCAGCTGCATGTTTTCAGTGACAAAAAGTAAACAAAAATAAAATTAGAATTAAATCAATTGATTAGGTCAATTGAAAACTAATAAGAAAATCCATTCTAATTTTCATTTAGTTAACTAAAATCTAATCTCTTTATGACTTAGTTTTACTAAACCCTATTGTGGCAGAGCGAAGCTCTGTCCCTTTGAAATTAGAGGTAAAGGAGATACAGAGTTTGCATATCTACAGACTATAGAATTTAAATGGAGAAAACTGCTCTGTCAGTTTTCTCCAGGTTTTGCTAGTCCTGGATGGGATCTCCAACTGTGTCCGGGTCTTGAGGATGGCAAACAAGGTGTGTGCCCAGCTGCACACAGACCATATAATGAGGGGCTAATGAGTGGAGGATGGTGGAGTGTGAGCAGCTTGCTGCTGCTGTATGAAGACAGACCTGTGGAGGGGTCATCCCTGTGTAAGGGGTATTCTTTGCCCAGAGACTGGGAAAGGAGGGACAGCCTTGAGAGTCGGGAAGACTAAGGAAGCCAGTGAGTCCAGGGGACTGGAAGGAATCAACTCTGTTGAGAGCAAGCAGAGGAACTGCTGACAAGAGAGAGCCAGGTGGCTTGGTATGTTTTTCAGTTATGAATGCTTAATGAAGTTAAACCCCTGCGTGGGACTTCTGGATGGACTTTTGTGTTTTTCTTTCTTCAATAAACGTGGGCTACCAGGCCCTTAACTCTATACGCCTGTCTGATGAGGACTCACTGCATTAAGAAAATGCATCTTTTCACTTGAGTTAAACACCCCCATGTTACAAGTGGTGTTCGAATGCGGGCATACAGACGGTGAAATCCGGTCTCTGCGCCAGTGGTGAGTCATTTCAGGAACTGCTGCTAGCTGTGTGTGGCAGCCAGGCAAACTGCATTGCGCAGGAGTTCAATTGACTGTGTTGCATTGTGTGCAGGTAGTGCACTTGTGAGAATTTTTTTTTTTTTTTCTATGCTGTGAACTGTGTAACAAGCTGATGTGCATGTGACTGCAAGGATGAGGCAGTCAAAACACAAGAAGTTCCTGTTAAATCAAGTTAAAGGTGAAGTGAGCTCAGCGTGGCCTGAGAAGATGTCTCCACCTTGGAGGGCCAGTCAAAAGGGGCCAGTGATGTGTGAGACAGTGAATGAATGGTTCAAGCAGAATCGCAAAGAGTGTGGCGCAGTGCAAGGGGCTCAGATCTTGGCCTCTGACTATATGCAACCCATGCTGCCTACAGAGGAGGTTGGGGACTTCCTTGTAAGATTTGAAAAAGTTGCTGTAAAGAGAAAATGGCCTAGGGACTGGTGGCCAAAACTGCTGCAAACCTTATTACGGATAGAGTTCCGGTCGGTTTACCATTTGATGGACGGAGACCAGGATGACTACCGCAAGTTTAAAGAGGAAATCCTTTTTAGAGGAGAGTTCCATCGCATCATGGACCGACAGCCTGACCGGAAGTTGGAGAGGTATGTGGTTGCCCATAGCAACGGCGGTGATGTCAAGTCTGCAGACCATATGAGAAAAGTATTGCCTGCAGAGAGTAGTGGCAAGTTGAAAGCCACAATGCATCAAAGAGTTTGGGAGAATCAGCAAAGCTCTGCTGGGAGAGTGCGGTTTCCCATGGCAACGGGAGAAAGATTGCCAAAGGAAAGGAGGAGCTACAGGGCATATGTAGCTAAGCATCCAGCTAAAGATGCGTATGCATTTCAAAATTACCAGGAGCAAAGGTCGTTATCTCCAGGCCCAGATTCCTGTGCAAATATGTTTGCAGTCACCCCTGGCAATGAGGATTTTCCTGTTGTGTCGGCAGGGGGTGCTAAACAGTTGGAGATTCCTGCTGTAATTTCATCCGGTGGCCACCAGGGAGAGTGGGCCAGTAAAAGTGCAGCAGAGGACTGGTTTGTGAGACAACGTACTCAAATGAAGATGGTGACCCCTACTACTGCGGTGGGTAAGACTGTCTTTAATGAAATAATGGCTGGAACCACTGGGTTGATGTTGAAAAAGACTGGTGCTGGTAAATGCATAGAAGAGACTGAATATGTGACTGTGCACACTGGAGTGGCCCCAAATGGGAGATCCACTGTCTGTTTGGAAAAGGACTTGCCTCGCTGCAGTGCCCTGTCCAGTGGGGAGGCAAGTGGTAAACTTGAATGTGACAATATGATGGGTAAAACTGCTAATATTGTGTTGGCTAAAGTGAATGGTCCAGTTGCTAATGGGCTAGTGCAGCTCACTAGAGATAACCCTGCTGTGAATGCGGTTAAAGATGTGCTATCTCCCCTAGCAACTGTGAAGAAGGCCATAGAGGTGCCCCTAGAAACCCCCAGGGAGCTCTGCGTTTTGGAGCCGGAGGTTGCCTGGGACAACTTTGGTGCTGCTCTGAGGGATAAGAGGGTACCTGAACATAGTGATGACAGGATGTTAAATGTTAAAACTGAAATGTTTGAAAACACTCATGGTGGAAATGGGTTAATGCAGTCTAGCAACGGCCGGTATCAAAGCTCTAATGCGTTTTATGAAGCGCCACCAGAGCAAGGTGGTGAAGGTGTGGTATTGCTGTCTGCTATGGTTAAAAATGTAGTGCCAAAATCTTATTTGAACCAAAGTGATATGTGCAATGTGTCTGTTGCTGAACCACTCTGTCCCTCTGAGTCTCCTTGTGCAGTAGGAGCGGTACTGCGTGGTACCTCTGGGAGAACAGAGATAACAGACTGGGACAGGTGGACAAAAAGCCTGTTGGCTTTGTTGGAAAAGGCCTCTGTTGGTAAAAGTGAAGCAGACATGACTTCTGCAGTGCCAGATGAAGGACCTGCAGAGCAACTTGTATGCAAGGATGCACTTGCTACTGCAGATGATGGTGCTCATGAGATGGAAACGCCAAGTAAGGGCGAACGCACAGAAGAGGTCATGTCTGTGATCCACAAAGGGCCCAATGATGTGATAATGCCGTGCCAAATGTGTTGGTGGAAGTGCCAGCACAGCAATAAATGAAGTGATTGTAGTCACAGGTCCAAATGCTTTATGGGAAGATGGTCAGGAGTCAGGACAGTTGTTGGCAGAGGATCTCAGGCCAGTGGAGTTGGTGGATAGTGAAGCTGCCGTGGACAACCACTCCGCTGGATGCAGTTCCTCTTCAGACACTGCCCTGCCGAACATGAGTGAAATGAAATATGACAAATGCATTGATATTTCTGACCGTGATGAAACATGCAGCTCATTGTCAATTTGTAAGGGTTTGGTTACCATGGGTGACAACAAAAATAATGGTAGACCTGAAGATCTTGGTCAAGTTGATCTGGTTGTAGCAAACCCTGAAAATTGTAATGAGATGGGGAATGGTATGATTGACACAGGAGAAGTAAAAGCTACAGCAGAATTAGGCCCCCTACAGGTTCAGGAGGGTATTTCTGGGGAAGGTTTCCTGAGGTCTGAGAAATTTCTAAGGTCTGAGAAGGATCGTGATAAACAATGGTTGCAGGAAAATGGCCCAAAGCTCAGCAAGGTGTCGCATGACTTTAAAAGTTTAAAGTCGCAAGACAGTCAGTATGTCCTTCAGAGGGAGACTAGGATGAGGCTGCAGTCATATGAGGATGTTGGTGATGAAACTGACAAAAATAAGCATGCAGTGTACATGAGGAAACAAGTGACGCTAAGTTTGGACAGTAAGAGGGTGCCCGTACTTGGAGTACAGAGAGGGACCAGTGTCACCCTAATAAAAGAGCCCCCACTTATCATTAAACCAGGGTTTAAAAATGTGGTTCCTTCTAAATTAAGTAAAGAGCAAAGGGGTCGTCTAGTGGAAATTGAGGGAGCACTTTATAACCTTAATGGTACTGGATCCGTAAAATTCAGAAATCAACCTCATGTGCAAAAAGGTACCAAGATTGGTAAAAGGACTAGTGTAGGCCCAAGAGAAGTGGGAAAACTTCGCTTTTGGAAGGGCACTCGTAAAAAAGCATGGGAGTGTCTTTGTAAAGCCCAAGTAGATGCAGCAAGGGGACGTGGAGAAATTCACCTGATGGGACAAGATTTGGCCCATGTGGGTGGCAGCTTGCATGGTCATGCCAAAGTGAGGAGGTTGTACTGGTGTATATTGAAGGTTAAAGCTGATGTCAGTGAGTTTAAAGGTAGGATCAGGGAAAGCAGAGTTTCCCCCAAAAAAATGATTAAGCCCAGGGACCCAAGAAGAAGGCTGAGGATGGGAAAATATAGGACCCTGTTAAGATCCAGGGTGGGACGTGCCTGGAAGCGCACCCGGAAAAAAGGTTGGGCCTACGTGGCTGACAGCCAGCACAGAGGTGTCCCAACCATGACGGGTGCTGGTGTTCCTCCCTCCGGATCGAAACAAAGGGGGGGGATATGTGGCAGAGCGAAGCTCTGTCCCTTTGAAATTAGAGGTAAAGGAGATACAGAGTTTGCATATCTACAGACTATAGAATTTAAATGGAGAAAACTGCTCTGTCAGTTTTCTCCAGGTTTTGCTAGTCCTGGATGGGATCTCCAACTGTGTCCGGGTCTTGAGGATGGCAAACAAGGTGTGTGCCCAGCTGCACACAGACCATATAATGAGGGGCTAATGAGTGGAGGATGGTGGAGAGTGAGCAGCTTGCTGCTGCTGTATGAAGACAGACCTGTGGAGGGGTCATCCCTGTGTAAGGGGTATTCTTTGCCCAGAGACTGGGAAAGGAGGGACAGCCTTGAGAGTCGGGAAGACTAAGGAAGCCAGTGAGTCCAGGGGACTGGAAGGAATCAACTCTGTTGAGAGCAAGCAGAGGAACTGCTGACAAGAGAGAGCCAGGTGGCTTGGTATGTTTTTCAGTTATGAATGCTTAATGAAGTTAAACCCCTGCGTGGGACTTCTGGATGGACTTTTGTGTTTTTCCTTTTTCAATAAACGTGGGCTACCAGGCCCTTAACTCTATACGCCTGTCTGATGAGGACTCACTGCATTAAAAAAATTGCATCTTTTCACTTGAGTTAAACACCCCCATGTTACAATATATTTATTTTTTTGGTGATTTTTTGTGCTTTTTTTTTAAAGCTTTTATCTCGGCTGGAACAATTGCTACTTATTCTTTTCAACATCAACGTCTTCATTGGGTATTATTATTTTTTATTAATTGGTCTTTATTCTCATTTCACTATCCATCCCCATTTTATCCAAGCGTTGTATGTATTTTATAGAGTCAAAGCGCCACCTTAGTGGATCATGTGACTGGATGGGTTTATCTCCCCAGCACACATATACCACAACAAAGATAGCGTTTTGTTTGGCCTGAGGAAGGAGCAAGTCCCCCTCCCCCCCCCCCCCCCAACACAAAGCCGCCTCCTCTCATCCTGCACCCGGGAAGTGACGTCATATCCGATCTCCTCTGTGTTCCCTGCGAATGCTGGAATACATCCGCACGAGATGTCAGCTGCACTTCAGAGACACGGACGTTTAGGAGAAAACCACCCCTGGATTTTGCTGCAGGATTACTATCATGCTTGTGTTTATGCGCCCTTTTGTGAGTAGTTTCAATTTTGACTTATTAAATGGTTTACCAATACTGCACTTGGAGGCACTGTGTTTCTTTTCCTTTCCTCCACTAGTTAAAGTTTTTAGGAGGGGTTTGCATTCTCTGACTGTCCTATGAGGCTGCAGGGCCTAACCCTCTGGCTGGACAGTGCTGATTGGTCCTGAAAAGAAAAAACTCTAGCAATACACACCAAACTGAGCATGTGCAGAGTGCCCTCAAGGCTCTGTACTGTCAGGAGATGGCTTGGGAACAGTAAAAGAAGGGGAGGATCAGAGAAGACAGGATCAAACAGCCTTTTTTCGCAATAAGCAGGATTAACCCCTTCGGTTCCACAGTGAGTATAACGAGCATGCTTTACTGCGTATACAGACTGATTTTACTGTTGTGGGGTTAGTAACCCTTTAAGCATATCTCTAGAATTTCCAAACTCATTATATACTCTTGGCGTAAAAATCTAACATTTTATTTATGGTATTAAGGTCTGAACTAGAGATGCACAGAAATTTTGTCCGAAAATGGTATCGGCAAAATGTCGATAAGAGAAAAGGTGCCAATAATGGCACCGAAAACGCACGATTTTACCGTAAATTCTGGGCGATTTTTGGTCATGTGACTCAAAGTAACACGGGTGCGTAAATGATGTGGTGTTGCTGCATTTTCAATGCATTTAAACTAGGAGACGCGTTTTAAACTGGATTTTTAACACCACAATGGAAGTGCAACGGACCAGTGTAAAGAAATGCATAGAATTGAAAGGGATACATTTTTCTTGAGATTTTCTTGTGCTAAACTAAAGGTGCCAATAATGGCCAAAAATAAATTTAATATTCATTTAAATTGATGATATTTCATTAAAAAGTCAAATATAATATTGTATATGTATAAATATTTTTTAAAAACCTGTAATTTTCGGTTTTCAACCAAGTGCATTCCATTCGGGTGTACCTCTAGTTTGAACATGTACTACAGACACAGATTTAAGCCCCGTACGCACGATCAGAAAATCGAACGAAAAAAATAACGGTTTTGAAGAGATCGTGCAATAATCGGGTCGTTAGTACAGCGCTTTTGAGAGCTGATAATGATAGTTCATCATAATAATAATAATAATTATTATTTGATCGGACATGCACAAATTTTTTTATTTATTTTTTTCCGGATGATGCCAAATCGTACGTTTGTTTATTTCACACATGCAGACTCTTAATTTCATCAGTTCAGTCACATCAAAATGGATGAAGTATTCATTAGTTTTTTCATCTGTGCTCATTAGGGATGAGCCCAGGCGTGTTTGCATGCTCCACATGCAGAGCCCGCCAGGAAGTTGGCGCAGTGCTGTGCTTAATCACAGGCAGTGAGACATTTCTCGATGCACGGCTGCAGAGATCGGACAATGTTTCACTGCCTGTGATTAGCGCTGCGCCGACTTCCTGGCGGGCTCTGCATGTGGACCATGCGAACACGCCGGAGCTCATCCCTAGTGCTCATCAGTAGTGTTTTTTTATTTATTTTTTTGTTTTGTTTTTTAACATCCACTACCAATGAAAAAAACGGATGAAAAACTGACCATTTGTCAGTTTTACATCTGTTTTTTTTTTTTTTTTTTGTCTGATCCATTTTTTCGATGTATGAAAAATCGGGCTCTCATCCGTTCAAAAAAACGGATGTTGACCAAAGTGGATGAAAACAGATGGAAATGGATGATCATCCGTTGTCGTCTGTTTTTCCATAGGAATGCATTGATGTCCGTTTTTCATCCGTCAACGGATGGATGAAAAACAGATGAAGGTATGTGTGAAGGGGGCCAGTGTCAGGGAGAACTTCTCAGACACTTCACACAAGGTGAGAAAGTTGTTCACATTAAATGGGACCATTGGTGAATGGCACTACAGCATTATATTTGGTACAGGGATATTGAACCTAATTTAATAACGAGTGTGATGACGGTAAATTAATTTATTGCTCATAGAAACCAACCAGCTTTCTAGTTTTATGTCTGAACCTGAACTTTAATATGAGAGCTGGATGCTGACTGGTTGCTATGTGCATTAGGAAAGGTTAACGTGAGTACACTGCTTTTCAGACATCAGTTGTTTGTCACTTACATCAGCAAAAATCTGCGATGCAATTTTAATTTGATGTATTGTAATACATTATTTTATTTTTCGTGCAGTGTTTGGATTTGGCGATGGAGCCAGGTTGCTCACAGTCATGGATGAGAATCATTATACCAGGGTATGACTATGATGTGCTGAAATTAAACTGTGTGTGTATATGTATGTGTGTATATATATATATATATGTATATGTATGTATGTATGTATGTATGTGTGTGTGTATGTGTGTATATATATATATATATATATATATATATAGCCTTTTTTTTCTTTAGTGTTGGATAAAGAATGGAATGATTAAAACTTGAGCCATGTACATTTTTTTTTTTTTTTTTTTTTGGCACAGTCTCTATCCCATTGGGGAGATTCAACTTTGCTTTCTGCTCTGGAGACATAATGGAAAGTGAAAGGAAAGCTCCATAAATTAGGGAGAATTGCCCTCTTAGACCATCATCACCAGAGCAGGACTTCTGTTGGAGGATTTACACTTATTCTGGTGACAGATATAAAATTTGGGGTTTCCTTTCACTTGCTGTCCCTGTGACAGTGGTCACCAGGGCAAATAGTAAAACTACCCAGATGGGACACTCACAGGAATAAAAGCTTGACAGGGGTTCTATTCTATCCCTACTCTTTCCAAAACGCATATATACAGTATCTCAAGATAAAAAATTATGACTGGAAAAAAAAAATATATATATATATATATAATCTCACAAAAATACACTCCTCCTCACATTTTTGTAAATATTTTATTATATATTTTCATGTGACTACACTGAAGAAATTAAACTTTGCTACAATGTAAAGTAGTGAGTGTACAGCTTGTATAACAGTGTAAATTTGCTGTCCCCTCAAAATAACAGCCATTAATGTCTAAACCGCTGGCAACAAAAGTGAGTACACTCCTAAGTGAAAATGTCCAAATTGGGCCCAATTAGCCATTTTCAGCTCCGTGATGTCATCATGGAGGAGTGGAAGAGGACTCCAGCGGCAACCTGTAAAGCTCTGGTGAACTCCATGCCCAAGAGGGTTAAGGCAGTGCTGGAAAATAATGGTGGCCACACAAAATATTGACACTTTGGGCCCAATTTGGAAATTTTCACTTAGGGGTGTACTTCACTTTTGTTGCCAGCAGTTTAGACATTAATGGCTGTGTGTTTAGTTATTTTGAGGGGACAGCAAATTTACACTGTTATACAAGCTGTACACTCACTACTTTACATTGTAGCAAAGTGTAATTTCTTCAGTGTTGTCACATGAATTTGAAACATGAAAAGGTATAATAAAATGTGAGGGGTGTACTCACTTTTGTGAAATACTGTGTGCGTGATAAATTGTATGTATGATCTATTTTTTTTTTTTTTTTTTTTAATAATTACACCTTTTGGCTATAGATACATTTTTAATCTTTGCAAAACACAATGTCTTTATTTATATTTTATTACACTCCTTTTTAAAGGATTACACAGTTGTTGGTACATTTGGCAAAGCTACTGCAGATTTTTCAGATGCTGGAAAAATTGTTGAAAAGACAACATTTGGTGAGTAAACACATTTTTACCTTTTTACATCTATTTTAAATAGAAGTCTAGCCAAAATTTTTTTAGTTTTCAGTAGCGTGGGGAAGAATTACTACTATTTGAAGGAATCGCAGAGTTTTCTGTTCCTGGGGAGTCGGCCAATACCCCACTTGTGGCTATATTTGCAAAATCCCAGAGTTAGGCTGCGAGTAGACTATCCATGGGGATCAGATTTTAACAAGTTTCTCATCGGTCTCTAGTGATATCTAGATATTGTGGGTGTCTAGCTGCCAATTTTTCATTTGTCATTGTCCCATTTAATCATGTTTCATCCTGAAAATTTAAGGACAAGGAACTTCTGTGATTGGGCTATGGTCTGTCTAAAGCATTAAACTTGAAGGCGATCAATTTCACCAGGACAATCGGAACCTTTTGGGTTGGTTTGTTTTTAATTGGGCTTCTACAGGATCCTTGCATCTGTTACAATGTAGAACTTGTGTATGTATGTGTGTGTGTGTGTGTGTGTGTGTGTGTGTATATGTGTATATGTGTATATGTGTGTGTGTGTGTATATATATATATATATATATATATATATATATATATATATATATATATATATGTGTGTGTGTGAGTAAACCTGGATCCATAATATTTGTGAGGTATGTCCACCAAACATGTAGCATTGTACCCTCTTATCCACAGCTTCAAAAACGAAGGAGCAAGTAGTTGGGTACATAGCAATGCAAAAAGGAGTTAAATGCAAACTAACTGAAGTATAAATGAGTTTAATGCTAAAATATTAAATTTAGTTCTTAGCCAAGAAGGTCCACATTTCCACCCAGTCCTCATATGATTAGGTTTTGCCTAGTCTCTCTTCCCAGCATAGAATGTAGTTAGTTTTGAGGGGTTTCCTTAGGTGAGTAAATGGATGACTGAAGAGAGTTAAGTCCCAGGGGAATGAGGAGCAGCACACCATGTCCTTTAAATCCAGCGAGAACAAGTGAGGTTTTGGTCTTTTTCAACAGAGAAGAGACAATGGGCTGTAGTTGTATATATTAAAATAGTTTTCGGTAAATCACCTGCTGGTAGCGTTAGAAGCCCCCTTGAATCTTTTGGAAATGACACGAGTACCGATCTTGACTCTAGCTTGTTCTGTATGGAGGGAAGCTAAGCAGTTGGACGAATTTAGAGATACTATTCTGGCTACCCTTGTGGCATTACCCCATGTTTCCTCACCTACAGAAATTTGTGGATTATGCTTTCTGGGAGCACAGGAATATTGTTACTTTTGAAAACTTATATTCTAGTAATGTGTTGGTCTCATTTACTGATTTGCAAAACAAATGTGCCCTTCCACGTACTGCATTTTATAGATACCTACAGCTTCGCCATGTTTTGCAGACCCAGTTTGGTGCTGCTGATACTCACTTTTCTGACTACCCCATGATCGGTGTACTGAGATCATAGGGTCCTAAGAGACTGATCTCCACTGTATATTCTCACCTACTATATACCTCGATTTAATAAAAAAACTCTAGAGGTCTGAGATAAATGGCAGGCTCTTATATCTGATCTGTCGGATGAGGACTGGAAAGGAGCATGTCTTCTCACTTCACGGTCTCACTAGCCATTAACAACAAACATATTAATCTCTATATGTTACACCAGTCTTATTTAACTCCTGTACAATTACACACCATGCATCGTATACCGACTTCTGCATGCACTAAATGTACCCACCAGCGAGCAGATTTTACTCATGTAATGTGGTTATGCCCTGTTCTTGATAGATACTGGCAGCAACTTTTAATAATCGGACACTTACCTGTCCCAGGGTCCAGCGATGTGGGGGATCGAAGACCTGCTTGTCTCCCCCTCCTCTCTGCGGTGCCGGCATTGTCACTGTGGGTGTCCGGCTGTGGCTTCACAGCCGGGCACGCACTGCGCACTGTGTTTTGGCCGGGCAATCACCTGGGACCTGTGATGTGTCCCTGATGATTGCTGAGAGGGAGGGGGGAGAGGTGATCTTCCTTCAGGCGCCGCAGTGCCCCAGGAGAAAAGTGGGAGCTGGAACCCTCTAAAAAGGGAGGGTTTCTTGCCTCCCCCCCCCCAAAAAAATTGACATGCCAAATGTGGCATGTCAGGGGGTCACCTTCCCTTAAAGCGGAAGTTCAATTTTTGGGTGGAACTCCGCTTTAAATGAAATTTCGTCTGCTCTGCCGTCCATCCGTCAATAGATAAGGATGGTGAATCCGATACTTCCTTATAAAAAAACTAATTTTTGAGCATGGGGCTTGTCTTGGTAAATATGGTAAGGTGTGGGACATACATAAGTTGTGTATTGTGTAAAGCTCCTTTAAACCTAAATCTGAATATACATGCCTTGGTATGTTATCTGGGCTTGTTGATTTTATTTATTTTTAATCTGGATCCAACTGCTTAAAGTAAAGGGTCATTTTTTTTTTTTTTTTTTTTTTTTTTTAATCAAAGCTGTTCAGTTTCAATTATCCATATGTAAGCATGCATTTTGTTGCTATTTGTGTACGGAAATTAGTATTTTGTATTTCTTAATGCTCATGTTGAATGCCATGGTTGTTATACCAAACTGTTTCTATATACCTTGTCAATAAAGAGTTAAAAAAAAAAAAAAAAAATTGTTCAGTTAGGTAACTCATGTTATCTTAAACGTAAGACTTAAAACAATCAAAGGTTACAAGGGAGTAGATATTTTTGTTTGAAACCTTTTTTGGATCCACCATGTACTTTTAAGATCTACTGGTGATTTTTGTCCAGGTGGAAACAAGAGATACCTCACTAGACCCAACAAATGGATGAGGAGAGATGAGGCCTCCTGAGTACTTTTAGTCCCACACCTTAAAACAGAGCTTGACTGTATCTGAGCACCACGAATTGAAAACGCTGTTTAATTGATTTATACTATTCACAGCAAACTCACCCATCTTTCCATGTCTCCATGCTTTTTATTTTTTATTTTTTTTGCGAAATGGCTTTAAACAAACAAGACGATTCATGTAACATTTACTATCTGGAATCCATCTTGGCTCAGGCATGAGGGTGTGCTTGGCACAGAAAACCCTTCCTCCAGATGAAAGGAAAAAAAAAAAATGTTCATGAATACTCCTGGGATGTATGACATCATTTTGGCCTAGGCCAGAAATCGGAACGCACCCGAAGAAATGTAAAAAAGAAAAGGGGTTAAAACAAGTGAATATAATTTACATTTATGATCTATTTACTAAGACTAGTAGCATAAAGATTAAAAATGGCTAATGTTGATTGAGAGAGTTTAGTTTCGCTTTTAGCAAATGCATTAAGGAAAGGCAATTGCCACGATTGGGGCAGTAACCAATATGGAGAGGAAATTGAAAAGGGATCATCACAATCAGTTATGTCAAGCAAAACCCAAATGGGGGCTTCCATGTAAAAGGCTAACTGGGCTATATGGGCTGCTTTAAATTGGTTTACTAACATGCGTACCTAAGCCTATATCTAAAAAGATAGACTATAGTCCTTTTTAACCCTTGGGAGTACAGAACCCAATAAATTGTCATTATCATATTTTAGAGTGACCATAGAGCAATACTAGGGACTATATTGTGCAGTACCCGGAAATAACGTAGTAGCTTCGGAGGTAATGCCACTTTAACCACTTGCCGACCGGCGCACGCAGATATATGTCGACAGAATGGCACGTACAGGCAGGAGGGCGTATATATACGTCCCTCCTTTAGCCTGTCCGTGCCATCGGGAGCGCGCCGGGAGCGGCGCGCACCCGCGCCGGTCGGGACCCCCGTGAGTCCGATCGCGGTCCCCGCGGACTCGATCGCTGCGGGGACCCTCGCGATCGTCTCACGGGGCGGCTGAACGGGGAGATGCCGAGATAAACAGCATCTCCCCGTTCTGCCTAGCAACTAGTGACGCCGATCTCTGCTCCCTGTGATTGGAGCAGAGATCAGCATTCACTAGCTGACAGCCACGCCCCCCCACAGTAAAAAACACACCCCTAGGCATACTTAACCATTACACTGCCCCCTTGTGGTTAACCCCTTCACTGCCAGTGTCATTTATACAGAAATCAATGCATTTAAATGCATTAATTGCTGTAAAAATGACAATGGTCCCAAAAATGTGTCAAAAATGTCCGATGTGTCCGCCATAATGTCGCAGTCACAAAAAAAATCGCAGATCTCCGCCATTTAATAAAAAAAAAAAAATTATTAATAAAAATGCTATAAAACTATCCCCTATCTTGTAAACGCTATAACTTCTGCGCAAACCGATCAATAATCGCTTATTGCGATTTATATTTTTTTACCAAAAATATGTAGAAGAATACGTATCGGCCTAAACTGAGGAAAAAAAAAATGTTTTTTTATATATTTTTTGGGGATATTTATTAGAGCAAAAAATAATGCATTTTTTTTCAAAATTGTCGCTCTATTTTTGTTTATAGCGCAAAAAATAAAAACCGCAGGGGCGATCAAATGCCACCAAAAGAAAGCTCTATTTGTGGGAAAAAAAGGACATCAATTTTGTTTGGGAGCCACGTCGCACGACCGCGCAATTGTCAGTTAAAGCGACGCAGTGCCGAATCGCAAAAAGGGGCCTGGTCCTTTGGCTGCAAATTGGTCCGGTCTGAAAGTGGTTAATAGTGTATTGCATCTGCCGCATCAAGAAATTTGACAATGGTTCTATGTTTCCAAAAGAGAAGAGAATTCATTTTGGTGGGTAATTTTGCTTGGTAAGGTGATGATGTGGAAGCGGTTAGGACCATTGAAAGCAAAAATGTATCTGTATGTTCAAGTTGTTGAATTTTAAAGTGGAAATGCTTTTTTTTTTTTTTTTTTCTTCGTCTTTCTTTAAATAACAGACGGGTTTATACTCATCTGCCCTGTGCAATGGTATTGCCCAGAGCGGCCCCAAACCTCCTCTTCTAGGATCCCCCACCAGTGCTCCTGGCTCCTCCTCCCTGGCGTGTGGCTTTCTAGGGGGGGACTTGGCCCCCGCTCCCTCATCACTGACTTTGACTGACAGCAGCGGGAGCCAGTGGCTCCTAATGCCTCAGCAAAGCCTGTGTGACCAGGAAGTGAGGGGAGAGAAAAGCTGCAGATGGGCACAGCACTGGATCGAATGAGGGCTCAGTTAAGTAAAATGTGGGATGAGGGAGGGTACTGATGCCTTTTACCTTTTACAACATTTTAACTTAAAATCCGTAAGGTCCCTACTGTGCCGTAATATGCGTTTTGTGTAATCCCTTGCTGCAAGCTAGAGCACCCCACAGGGTCCACGGTGTACTTCCTTAGGTCTATGCTATGTAGCTGCAATTCTACATGCTGTGTAACTTATCTTTTTTTTTTTTTTTTTTTCTCTCTCTGCATTCTGTATAATTGATAACATTCAAGCTGCCAGGTTAGGTTTGCATGTGATTGGTTGTGAAAATAAATTCTTAGCTACAGCATTTATACTGCATTAAGCTCTATGGGAAGAACCACAAGGAGCTTACAGTGGGTGTGTCTGGGACCCGCACTTCTGTATCGCAGTCTGGGGTGTGTATATCACCAGCTTACTGACAAACGCATAAAAAAAAAAACATAAGTACTTGGCAGGTAGGCTGTGCTTCTATATCCATTTCAAGTATCTGCATATCGCAAAGGGTATACGTTTGACCAATGTAATGTTTCAATTTGTCTATGATGATGCAAGTAAAAATACTGATGCTGATCTCTTATTTTCCCTCACAGATCATATTAGCAGAGAGAAATTTGAACGTGTGCTTGCCATGATTCAAGGAGCCAACCAAAAGTCTTTGATAATGTGGGTACTTTGGTACTTCTGTCGATCTGTTCAGTTATCCTAAGCGTGCCTATTTGTTCAATGAAGGCTAGTTTGTGGTATGACTGCTCTGTTCCAAATAGGATCACCTTACATAGTGCCCTGAAAAAGTAGTTGTACCCCTTGAAATTTTCCACATTTTGTCATGTTGCAACCAAAAACGTATTTTTTTTTTTTTTTTTTTATGTGATAGACCAACACAAAGTGGTACAAAATTGTAAAGTGGATGGAAAATGATGAATGGTTTTCAAAATTTGTTTACAAATAAAAAGTGGTGTGCATTTTGTATTCAACCCCCTTTACTCAGATACCCCTAACTAAAATCTAGTGGAACCAATTGCCTTCAGAAGTCACCTAATTAGTAAATAGAGTCCATCTGTGTGTAATTTAATCTCGGTATAAATACAGCTGTTCTGTGTTAGGCCGGCTTCACACTGGGGCGGTGCGGGGCGGCGACGGTAAAGCAGCGCTATATTTAGCGCTGCTTTACCATCGTTTTACCCGCGGTATGCGGCCGCTAGCGGGGTGGTTTTAGCCCCGCTAGCGGCCGAAAAAGGGTTAAAAACCTCCGCAAAGCGCCGCTGCAGCGGCGCTTTGCTGGCGGTATCCCCGCGGTCTCCCATTGATTTCAATGGGAAGGAGCGGTGAACACACCGCTCCTTCACCGCTCCAAAGATGCAGCTAGCAGGACTTTTTTTACCGTCCTGCTAGCGCACCGCTCCAGTGTGAAAGCCCTCAGGGCTTTCACACTGGAGACACAGCAACAGATGTTTCGGGTCGGTTTGTAGGCGCTATTTTTAGCGCAATAGCGCCTGCAGACTGCCCCAGTGTGAAAGCAGCCTTAGCCCTCAGAGGATTGTTAGAGAGCCTTAAGCCTCGTACACCAGATCGGATTGTTGGCCAACAAAGCGTCAGACTTTTGTCCTGAAGGGCGTGTGCCAGGAACTTGTCTTGCATACAAACGGTACACAATTGCCGGCCAACAAACACAAACGTAGTGATGTACTATGTAGAATTTCAGTTCTTGCGCGCCACCCTTTGGGCACCTTCTGCTAATGTTGTTTGGTGAGCATTGATTTCGAGCATTCGTGTTTGTAGTTTGGACTTTTGCGTGACGGACTTGTGTACACACGATACGAAAATCTGACAACAGACCGTTGGCCGCCGAAAATTTACTAGCCTACCATCCAACATTTATTGGTGGAAAGTTGAACAACAATTGTCTGATGGAGTATACTACCGGTCAGATTTTAGGCAAACAGTCTGTCATTACACAATTCCCTGTCGAAAATCTGATTGTGTGTGTACGAGGCTTAAGGGAACAAACGGCATCATGAAGGCCAAGGAACACATCAGACAGGTCAGGGATAACAACATGGAGAAGTTTAAAGCAGGGTTAGGTTATAAAAAAAAAAATATCCCAAGTTTTGAACATCTCTCACAGAGCACTGTTCAATCCATCATCTGAAAATGGAAAGAGTATGGCACAACTGCAAACCTACCAAGACATGGCCGTCCACCTAAACTGACAAGCCGGGCAAAGAGCATTTATCAGAGAAGCAGCCAAGAGGCCCATGGTAACTCTGGAGAAGCTGAGGAGATCCACCGCTTGGGTGGGAGAATTTGTTCACAGGACATCTATTAGTCTTTTACTTCACAAATCTGACCTTTTTTATGGAAGAGTGGCAAGAAGAAAACCATTGTTGAAAGAAACCCATAAGAAGTCCCATATGCAGTTTGCGAGAAGCCATGTGGGGGACACAACAAACGTGTGAAATAAGGTGCTCTGGTCAGATGAGACCAAAATTTTACTTTTTGGCCTAAAAGAAAAATGCTATGTGTGGTGGAAAACAAATCCTGCACATCACCCTGAGCACACCATCCCTACCGTGAAACATGGTGGTGGCAGCATCCATGTTGTGGGGATGCTTTTCTTCAGCAGGGACAGGGAAGCGGGTCAGAGTTGATGGGAAGATGGATGGAGCCAAATACAGGGCAATCTTAGAAGAAAACCTGTTAGTCTGCAAAAGACTTGAGACTGTGGCGGAGGATCACCTTCCAGTAGGACAACAACCCTAAACATACAGCCAGAGCTAAAAATTGAATGGTTTAGAATAGATCAAAGCATATTGATGTTAGAATGGCCCAGGCAAAGTCTAGACCTAAATCCAATTGAGAATCTGTGGCAAGACTTGAAAATTGCTGTTTAGACACTCTCCATCCAATCTGACGGAGCTTGAGCTATTTTGCAAAGAAGAATGGGCAAAAATGTCACTCTCCTAGATGTGCAAAGCTGGTAGAGACATCCCCAAAAAGACTTGCAGCTGTAATTGCAACGAAAAGTTTTTACAAAGTATTAACTTGGTGGCTAAATATAAATGTACGCCACCCTTTTCAAATATTTATGTGTAAAAGAAAAATTGAAAAACATTTATTTTCCTTCCACTTCACAATTATGTGCCACTTTGTGTTGGTCTATCATATAAAATCCCAATAAAATACATTTACTTTTTTGGTTGTAATATGACAAAATGTAGAAAATTTTAGGAGGTATGAATACTTTTTACAAGGCACTGTATATGGCCAGCTTTTATTCTTTTCATACAGCCATAATATAAATCATGTGATTTACAAAGGATAGGTTTGTAGCTGCAGTTACGATGCAAGGGGCATTACATGTTTTACACAGGTAATAGGCAGGTAGTAATATTTTTTATTGATCACTACAGAGATATTGGTTTTGCGCACCTTTTTAGATTAATTATTTTTGTGATTCCTTTTGTGTCTGGGAAAATTCATAGGTTGCTTCATTACAATTTTTTTCTGTTTATAATAGGCACGTAGGTCTGTCAGTTATGATGAACAATCTGCTATCCAGGAAAAGACTGCTAAGCACACTAGCACTTAAAAAACAGAAATCTTTCAGTACATAAACATGAAAATGTCACTAGTGCTACAGACTTGCTTTGCTTCCACATATTGTTAAATTACAGATTTTCTAAATGCAAACCTGCTGTAAAATCTAACAAATATGGTGTCTGTGGTGCTGCTTGGTTCCCAGGCCCTTGTACACAGTCCTGACTTTTGACCAAGTTAATGGTAGTAAGGAGAGAATGCTGTCCTCATTGAGTAAAGCCCCATCGCTTGTCATTTTAAGTATCGTATTGCAGTGTCTATCCTGGCTTGAGACCCTGCCATGTAATTGTTAAATGAAAGGGGGCAGCCCTCTAAGTTTAAATTTATTATAAAGATGTTTAAATAAGAGACTACCACTGTGCGCCAATAAAAAATAACCTTGACTTTTTGGCTGATTTTCTTTCCCTAGGCACAGTAATGTGGATCTTAAAAGCGAGGAAGCATATGACTTGGCAGTACAAGGCCAGCTTCGTCCTAAGGTGAAGAGCCCACCTCTCATACTGGCATTGCGATGTTTGGAGTTTTCTCCACCTGACTTCACTCTAGGTATGTTTTTTTTTTTTATTGAAGAATGGTTACCGGCTGCATAAATGTGCTCAATTTAGTTGTTGAAACCTCCTCCCTCCTTCCTCCTCCTCCTCCTTCCTCCTCCTCCCTCCTTCCTCCTCCTCCCCTCCTCCTCCTCCCTCCTTCCTCCTCCTTCCTTGAACTAGTTGTGTAGAATAATGGTAAAAGATATACCGTATTTATCGACATATAATGCGCGCCAGCGTATAACACGCGCCCCAAGTTTTTAGGGAATTTTAAGGAAAAAAAACTTACTTTTAAATGCCCATCAATGCAGCCTTGTCCAGTGTCACTGTAGTTTAAATATGGCGCTGCCGAGATGCACAGAGCCGTCCTGTCTATCTCGGCTCCTCTCGCAGTCCCACCCTATGATGGACATAACACCGGTCCAATGGCGGGACTGGGTGTGACTGAGCAGAGCACTGCCGATATACATAGCCGAGTAGACTCTGCTCCGCTCAGTAATGCCCAGTCCCGCCCTATGATGGACATAACACAGGGACTGGGCGTGACTGTGAGCGAAGCCCAGTACACTCGGCTATGTATATCGGCTCCGCTCACAATCAGCTGGGGATCGGCGTGTAACACGCACTCACGATTTTCCCACCTTTTTAAGGGGAAAAAGGTGCGTGTTTTACGCTGATAAATACGGTACATATAAAAATGTATGTTATCGATGGAGCCGAGAAATGTATAGATTTGTTTTTATTGGCTTCTGTATCCCTGTTGAAGAAATTCACTGTCTGCGCCTTTCAATCCCAGTGACAACTGTCTTCTCTCCTAAAAAAAAAAAAAAAAAAAAAAAAAAAAAACAACACACACACACACACACACACACACACACACACACACACACACACACACACACACACACACACACACACACACACTCACTCACTCACTCACTCACTCCATTTTTTTTTTTTCTCTATTTATTTAACCAATGACATACAGGACTTTTATGACAGAAGAGACCCTATTGGTCTCTTCCGTCATAAATGCTTCTCCCGGTAGGTCAACTGTAATGTACATGTATACCCTAAAAGTATTTTTTTGGAGCACTGTGAATAAAATGTATGTTCAAAATGGAAACGCGATTAAATATAGCAGCATAATCGTATACAGAATATCAATTGAATCCCACTAATGAGCAAAAATTTTAAGTCAGCAGCTACACATACTGCAGCTGCTGACTTTTAATAATCAGACACTTACCTGTCCCAGGGTCCAGTGATGCGGGAGAACAAAGCCCCACTCGTCTCCCCCCTCCTTTCTGCAGCACCGGCATTGTCGCTGTGGGCGCCTGGCCGTGGCTTCACACTGCGCACACGCGGCGCGACTGGCCGGGCAATTATCTGGGACCTGTGACGTGTCCCCGATGATTGCCGAGAGGGGGGGGGGGGTGATCTCCCTTCCGGTTCCGTGGTGTGCCAGGAACGTAGGAAGTAGGAGCTGGAACCCTCTACCCCCCCCCCCCCCAAAAAAAAATTGCATGCCAAATGTGGCATGTCAGGGGGTCACCTTCCTTTTAAAGCGAAGGTTCAATTTTTGGGTGGAACTCTGCTTTAACTGAATGAGCTGAAGTTGGAAGCTGCTCCAGATTTTGCACATTCCAGTTTAAGTAAATCAACCCCACACGGTCGCACACAAGAATATTTTTGATATTTGTTTTCATTTATTATTTGGACTTTTTTGTAATTTTGGGGGATTGGTTACTTGAGCACTTGAAATTGGTTATTAGTAATTCGATTATGTGGGCATATTCAATTGATATTTTATCTGGTTACATTCAATTGTGTTTCCATTTTGCACATCATTTTATTTACAGTGCAACAAAAAAAAATTTCTTATAACACTTAGAGGCATCTATTGCTAAAATGCTAATTGTCTGGCAGTTTTCTGCCTCAATGCTTTGTGTCGCAGTGGCAATAGAAATGACAGCGTATGTTTTCTCTGTACAGACTTCTTTAAGTGTAAGTAACGCCTTGTTGTTTAGCATGTATAAATACATAGAAGGCTTTTTTTCTTCCTACAGAGATCCGGTGTATGCATGAGACTCAGAAGTATCTCCGCAAAGTGATCCATGAGATTGGGCTGGAGCTCAGATCCACTGCAGTCTGCAATAAAGTGCGTTGTATACGGGATGGCCCTTTTACATTGGACTGTGCCTTGACAAGAGCACATTGGAATCTGGATAGCGTGCGCAATGCCATTAAAGAATGCCAACCCAAAGTTGAAGAAATCCTGAAAGAAAGGATGGAATTTTCCTTGAAGAGCACAATTTCAGAGGAGTCACACAGCCACAGTGATAGAAGGACTCAGTCAAGCTGAGGCAGTTCAGAGTCCACAGCTGAAAAACTTGTACATTTTTAACTTGTTAAAGGATTACTGTATTTTGTACAGTTATTATTTTGGGCACCACACCTACTGCATTGCACAGGCTCTCTACCACTTGCTAGGGAATTGTCACTACATCACCTACCTGCTCATTGTACAGAGGTGGTGATGCTAATTCATTGCCCACTGAACAATCCAGTGGTAGAGGGGTGACAGAAACTTGCATTTTTGAACAAGGATGCAATGTCATCCGCCTGGCTTTTCTGTGCAGAAAAACAAGTATGTGTTTCATCTATGTAAACAGATTTTTAACTAAAATGTTTATTTAAATAGTTGTGCCATAGACATGAGCCAGTAATTTGGGTCATGGCACAGTCTCATTGATGTCAGGTGGTGCTGCCTGTCAAACATGACATGCTGTGCTAAGTTTTCTCTGGCCTCAAAGCCAAGCATCATGTGGTGAAGGGAAGGTAACAACGAGGATTAAATGTGTTTTTACTACCCCTTTGCTGCCTGTGAACTTAGCCAAAAATGTTTATATATTATGTTATTTATTGTATGTTCTCCTTTAATTCAGCAAAGGTTTTTCCCCCCCCCCCCCCCATTACAAAAAAAGAGGTTTGTGTCATACATGTTGACATTCACAAGCACTTTGCAAAATTAGAAACACATTATAAAATCTAATTGGAAAGTAGTCTTTCTAATCTGAACAGTGGGTGCCCACAAGGAGAGTTTATTGCTTTTTTTTATTTAGTGGCACTTAGAATGGTAGAAACTAGCAGATATTGAGGACCAGTGGCTGTATAAGCTGCCAGGAGTTTTGGAGAAATTTGTTTTCAATGTCAGTATAAGTAGTAGGATTCATGTAAAAGAGCAATCAACCCTTGGAAAAAATTTTTTCCTGAGAGAAACATAAAGGCAACCATTGCTACTACTTATTCTTAAAGCAAACCTTCACCCAATAAAGCAACCGATTTACATCTAGCTCCTCCCTCTTCCACAATTCGATTTATTTTGTGCTGCATCATAACACTTCTGTCTTTCTTGCCTAGGTGCACACAAGTACTAGCAACCCACCAGATTCCACAAGTGTGCAGATGTGCCACAGGGCTTTGGGACCTGCAGGACATCACACGTGCAGGAGGTCTTCTGCTCATGCAAGGATACAGCGTAGTTATAAGGTCCCAGATCTCAGGGTACCGATGTAAGAGCCCTCTGAAATATCTGCACACATGTTGGATTTTTAAAGATGGCTCCTCTTTAAAATGCTGGTTTTCTGGCTGTCATGTATGGTCCTGCTTCAGTACTTTGTGTACCTTCTCAACCAAGACTGCAAATGGGGATGTCTTACTTTAAAGATATGCATACTTTTCGAGGTCAGTGACTCAAACCTTACTCAACTGATCTGTATACTAGTTGGACAGCCAGTATCTTCAGGAGGTGATATGCAGTGTCAGCCTTTGTGCTTAGGAAATAATGAGCCTGTGCGATCAAAAGAATATTTGCCTCTGTCATCAGAGCAGCATTTAGAAGTGTTTTTACTATACAAAGAAGACATTATTTATTTTTGGTGTTCTTCCCAGAAAGACATCAGTGCTGTTTTATTGATCATTACATATGGCTAGGGGATTACAAATATATTGGATGTACTGTATACATATTAATTGGAAGATTTTGGAAATCTGAACCTGGAGGTATTAGCACCTATTTACCATTGTTCACAGGATTAATATGGAATGGGAATCCTTAACAGTCAATGAGCAGCAAGGGACAGGTGCTATGATTTACAAATGGGTACTAGAAACCATAAGAACAAGGTATGGAATCACTAACTAGTCTAAAGTCAAAACACAAATGGGATATATTGCAGTATATGGTCCTTAAATGTGGTGGCTGCGGTTCCCCCCCCCCCCCCCCCCCCCCCCCCCACCCCCCCCCCCCCCCCCCCCCCCCCCCCCCCCCCCCCCCCCCCCCCCCCCCCCCCCCCCCCCCCCACCCCCCCCCCCCCCCCCCCCCCCCCCTTATCTCCACTTGTTGATTCAGCCTGTAATACACTTCCTGTCTTATGGTGGCCATACATGGGTCGAATTTCGAAAGAACTTGCTTTTGAAAATCTGAAAATTCATGCGTTTTGTGATTCAATGGTGCCACCATTGATTTCGAAATTCGACCAACCAAACCTTCAATTTCATCTCGTGTTCCTACAGAAAAGAATTTTCGTGTCTGGGAATCTTCTTTTCTTTCTGGGAATTTTCTTTTCTTGCACATGCGCATTTCTTTTTTGATTACATTTCTCGCACGATTTTCCCATCATTGGTTCGAAAATCGTTAGTTTTTTAAAAAAAAAATTCCAACATTTTTAAAATTCGATGACTGCACGAAAATCGGCCGTTGCTGCACTAATGGTGCGAAATTTGTACGAAAATTCTTAGATAAGATTTTCGAAAGAAAGTTCTTCTCATCTCTTCGCATCTCATCTTCGGCCTAGTCCGCGAGGCTGGACTAGGCCTCGCCTAAAAACTCCTGCCTGCAGCACCTCAGGACCAGTGTGGTGTCAGCGCCGGTCCTGGTGGAAAAAAAAAAAATTGCTGCAATTTTGAATCGATTTAACCTCTCAACTCGCTTCAAGATTTAAATCGTTTTTTTTTTATTTTTTTATTTTTTCCCCAGCCCTACACTCCAGCTAACACTTTTAAGGCAGTCACAACAGCATATTGTTTTTTTTGGGTTAAAAGTTTTACGTACATTGAATAACATTGATCATTGTAAGCACCCCTGTTGATGTTTAACACTCTACCTGCCATGTTTGCTGGACACCTTGGTCTGTTAAAGGAACTTGATAAATAACAGACTTACTGGCAAGAACATCAGGTGAAGACAAAGGAGAAAAAAAAAAATCTTTGTTTTTGAGTTTTAGAGGTTTCCTGTGTCATCTGTGACTGACAGGTTCCATTATACTATTCCACTGTAATTTATATCCCAACAAATTCACCCCTGGTAATAGGACAGTAGGAATCAGGGCCCAGATATCAGCTGTGATGTATGGTCTGCTGTCTCATATAATGCAGTGCAGCTTAACTTCAAACCCCCCAAAAAATGTTTTAGCACTTCCCTGCTTTTCCCCGTACACGGTCCTCCCTCCCTACCTACTACTGACCTCTGCACACTGCCCTTGCCTACTACTGACCTCTGCACACTGCCCTTGCCTACTACTGACCTCTGCACACTGCCCTGCCTACTACTGACCTCTGCTGACCTCTGCACACTGCCCTTGCCTCTGCACACTGCCCTTGCCTACTACTGGCCTCTGCACACTGCCCTTGCCTACTACTGGCCTCTGCACACTGCCCTTGCCTACTACTGGCCTCTGCACACTGCCCTTGCCTACTACTGGCCTCTGCACACTGCCCTTGCCTACTACTGGCCTCTGCACACCACCCTACCTACTACTTACATTGGCCAGAACTCAGAGCAGACAGCCAGGCCTGGAACTAATCAAGCAAGTCAGCCTGCAGTAGCAAATGTTCTGCCTTTATGATTATCTCTGGCATCAGACTTGAGGGGGGTGACCAATTACTCCCCAGACATGAAAATATTGTAAATGAAAGTGAAGGCCGAGTTTCTGGCTGAAGTTAACTTTTATGGTAGGCTAAATATATATTTATAGTGACATTAGTTTTATTATATTTTTCTAAGTTTTCTCCATGCCATCCTTGTCCTTACTGTTTAGTGGGGGTTTGCTTGTTAACTTCTTAAAAAAAAAAAAAAAAAAGGGTGCCACACACAGAGAAAGGGGGATTTTGATCTTTTCCATGTTGTCCAGGTAGATCTCCACCTCTCAAAGGTTGCCTACCCCTGACCTAAACTATACAGTACAATTGTATCTTATCAGGCCCTTATATAACAGTTATAGGTAGATATAAAGGAGATTATACAGATATTATAGTGCAGGGATATGCAATTAGCGGACCTACAGCTGTTGCAGAACTACTAAGTCCCATCATGCCTCTGCCTCTGGGTGTCATGCTTGTGGCTGTCAGAGTCTTGCTATGCCTCATGGGATTTGTAGTTCTGCAACAGCTTGGAGGTCCACTAATTGCATATCCCTGGTATAGTGCATGGTCAGCTTAAAAGGGGTAGTTTAAGAGGATTTCTCCAGCAGTGTGCTATTCAGGCTTAACCCGGTCTTCCTTCCAGGTTTGCAGGCTCTGCCCAATTGAATGTCTGAGCTGCGATGATGTCACTCCTGTTCATGCGTACAGGAGTCACAGCCCAGCCAGTGTGCCCTCAATTCAGAGCGCAGTGTACATGCGCTGGTGACGTCACCAGCTGGAAAATGTGAATATCTCCTAAATTAATATCTGAATTTTACCTACAGGTAAGCTTTATTATAAGAGGTAGTAGTATTATAAGTAAGTTATAAGTAGTAAAAAGATTTTTGGAGAGTAAGGGAGATTCAGGCCTGTGACTTGCCTAATCAGTGAATGGATTTTTACCCAAAAGAATATAAGATCTCTTGGTTTAAAAAAAATTATCCGGCTTATTATTCCAAAAATGTGTGAAAAAAATGTGTTCCGTATCAAGGGTGTCAGGGGACTTCTACGCGTTGGAAAGGTAATTACCATTAGTATCGAATGAGGATATTGGTTAACTGGAGTTACTGCAGATGTCTATGGTTATCTAATTAGAGCACGGCTTCTAAAAGAGGAACTACAGTCTGCTCACATAATTTGTAATAAAAACATATTTGCCATTCTGAAGCTTCCCTCCAACCACTTTGCATATTATTTTATATATACTGTGATTCTTTAGTTGCCAAATATGCTGCAGAAATCTCCCACCACTGAGTCTGATTGCAATCATTTTAACTGTGGCCAGCTGAAGCTGCTGCCTGTTCGCTTCCTGGATTTACACAGGCACACCTCTAGCTCTGCAGCTCTCATTGGCCCTCGTATGACTCACCCCCCTCCCTTCCTGGCAAACTCTCACCAGAGAGCGAGCGACAGCTGTGCATGATGTCATAAGCCTATGCTAATTACCAGATAAGAAACAGGAAATGGGCTGTATAAGGTATTTACTGGCAGAAAAAAAAATGTTTTATTATCCAAAGTTAAAACAACAAGGGCAGAAGATTTATTAGATGGAAAGTTGAGACAAATGACTGAACGTTCCGCTTTAAGCCCCATACAAATGGGCAGAATGTTGGGAAATATTTGTCAGTACAAAAACTACTGGCCAACATTCTGCCCAATGTGTATGTTGGTCTGTCCGACAGAAGCCGGCTTCTGTGGAACGTGCATGCTGGAAAAGCCAGCAGCCGATCATTGGCTAAGAGTGCAGATCAGAGTGTTCTGGCGGGGGGGGGCACCCCCCTGTCAGAACATAACAGCTCAGCAGGGGAGATTGCTGGACTAACCTCACACTGTTAGTACAGTGGTTCCTGATAGGAGCTGTCAGGTTTTTTTTTTGTAGTGTGTACCAGCCATTATTGTGGATTCAGAGTTATCCAGTTGAAGTTGGGTGCAGTTCCTTGGGCGGAGGTCCATCATTTAACCGCTTCCCGACGGCCCACTGCATATATACGTGAGCAGAATGGCACGGGCAGGCAAAATCACGTACCTGTATGTGATCCTTTAAATGCCTGTCCGTGGGTCGCATGCGCGCTGCCAGCGGCACGCTCGCGACCCGAACGGGAGCTCTGTGATCCCGGCCGCGGAACCAACGGACTACATACATACATATATATATATATATATATATATATATATATATATATATGTGTGTGTCTGAGTGCAGCTATTCTGCCCTTTATATTGTTTATTGAAAGCTTACCTGTAAGTAAAAGTGACAAAGCGGAGTTTACTACCACTTTAACACCTCAGGATAAGGAACCTTTTATTTTCCATCTATGTAAATTACATTCACATGGATGAAAACAGAGATCCTGATCCTTGTGAACTGAGCTTTATGTGATATATACCCTAAAAAAAAAAAAAGACTTTGATTACAAGATAAATATTTTCTAGGGAAGCTTGAAAAGAATCTGGGAACATAAGGTGGTATGGGAAATGGAAGAGAAATATCTAATTAATAGCAGAAACTTGTAAATAGACAACTAAAAATGGGTACTGTCAGACTGAAGGTAGAAAACATCAGATACTCCAGCACATTGCCGATACCTGCCTGCAGGGTTGGGGAACAGCATTTCCACACTAGCATAATTAGAGTTTTATAAACTAAAGAATTTAAAATGTGCCAGCTGCATTAAAAAACACATTAATATTTAAATGAAAAATATTTTTTCTAATATATCTAAGTGTTACTTTGGAAAGAAGGATGTCCTGAGGAAATAAATGAAAATAAAAAGCAGGATAAATAATGTAGGGAACAAGTACAAAAACAACAGCTACGGACCTACATAGAGAGGAGATCTGTAAGTAAACGGACATAAAATGTAAATCAGAAGGGAGTAGACAGTATTACAGAATGTGCCCTAAAGTGATAAATTTCCAAAAAATGGAACACTCTGAAGTGAGAGCCTATTAATTTTAGTGGCATAATAACATGCAACGGAATAGAGATACGGTAAGTTAAAAATGTATTCATAATGTTAACAAAACTTTACCACTTTCTGCAATATAAGTTCAATTTAGGAAGCAGACAGATTACATAAAAGGCTATTAGGCATCATTCACATGGGCATAGTACAGCATACACCTGTGCGAGAGCCGTGTTTAACTGCATAGGGATGGACAGGTGTTCCGTGCATCCTCATGCAGGAAGTCCTATTCATGTCAATTAGGCCCCTTTCACACTGGGGCGGGGAGCCGCGGTGACGGTAAAGCAGCGCTATATTAGCGCTGCTTTACCGTCGTTTTAATCGCGGTATTCGGCCGCTCGCGTGCGGTTTTACCCCCCCCGCGAGCGGCCGAAAAAGGGTTAAACACCCCCGCAGAGCGCCGCCGCAGCGGCGGTATTGCCGCGGTTTTACCGCGGTGTCCCATTCTAATCAATGGGAAGGAGCGGTATAGGAATGGTGAACACACCGCTCCTATCCCGCTCCAAAGATGCTGTTAGCAGGACTTTTTTTGTCATCCTGCTAGCGCACCGCTCCAGTGTGAAAGCCCGCCGGCTTTCACACTTGAGTTAAAGGGGCCGGATTTTTTCATGCGGTGAACAGGCGCTATTTTTGTCAATTAGGATGCAGAGGCTACACTAACACAGCTGCTGCTCTCAATTTGACATCCATGTAGATGCAGGTTCGTGGCCCCGAACTCAGACTGTGTGCAAACGCAGGCGCCTCTAGGTTAGAACTGTAAACATTTTAATGAGATACAGGTGCATTATCCACTTACATGAAGGTTAAGGAGGTAAGGTACGAGTCCATTCACACTGGCATGGCGTTCACTGCAGAGCAGCGTTCTGAACAGCTGATTTTTTCTGCCTGTGGGGGAGAAATCCTAGCCAGCAGGATCTCTGGGACCACGGCGATGAAACCGAGGCTTGGATCAGGCTAATGGTGAAGGCCAGAACGTGGCATCGGGTGTGATGACGTCACTGGTGAGTTGCAATGGCTTTGCGGAGCATGCACACCTAAAGTTGGGACTCAGGGCGCATTCCTTTTGTCAAGCTAGTGTGTGACTTTGGAACACTGCCATCTAGTGGAAAGGATATGACATACTTTCCAACATGAAATATTCAGAGCTAAAATAATATAGACATCAACAGACTGTTAACCGCCTATGGTTCAACAGAACTAACATTACATTACATATCAACTTCAGTCCTTGAGGTAATTCCATATAAGAATATGCAATAAAAAAGTATATAAAAAGAACATTGAGCATAAAATCAATCTAAATAACACTATTGCATTCATTTCTTTGGATTAAATGGATTCATTATTACAAAATTAATAGTATGCATCAAGGGGAGGAAAAGAAAATGTATATGGCAAGATACATGAAATTATGACTACTATGACCACCCCCATCAAATCATTCTCTGCAGCTATTACCTTTTGTACCACCACCCCTCCCTTTTAGAATGTAAGCTCTACGAGCAGGGCCCTCCTGTACCTTTTGTATTGAACTGTACTGCAATTGTGTTGTCCCCCTATACATTGTAAAGCGCTGCGTAAACTGTTGGCGCTATATAAACCGTGTATAATAATGTATGCATGTAAATAAATTGTAAACGAATTAAAAGAGTATGTTTACACTCTGTGTGTATTGCACACGGAGGCCAGTAGGACCTAGATACCTTTTGCAAAGCAATGATTTTTATTATTAAAAAAAATGCGATAATAGAATTAATAGAATTTCTATGCACTAATAGTGGTATCTAATATATCTAATATAATGTTTTTTGTGGTGGGGTAACGTAGTGAGGTAATTGCAGGGGAAAGGGGGGGGGGGGGATTTTTGGGTAGGGATGAAAAAAGGGGGGGGGGGGGGGGGGGGGAATTAGATGTTTAGACATTAACAGTAACCCAAGACAGAAAAGTATTTTATATGAAAATCAGCATGATAAGGAAGAGATACCTAGGGAAATAAAGGTAATTATTGTGGGAAAATGTTATAATATAGTATCATTGAAATACCAAACCCCATGGCCTCAGTTTCATATGTTACAGACCCAGATAAATTAGCCTTCCTCGATCTTAAACCTTATCATGTCAATGACGAAATACATACTAAAAACTATTGTAAACCGACAGCTGGCAACTCACTACTACACTACAAAAGCTGCCACTACCACAAGTGGAAAAATAATATACCAAAAGAACAATTCTGCCATCTGAAGGTGCAATTGTAGCAATATGACAGACTATACAGAACAAAGCGACTTACTCACTAACAAATTCAAGGATAAGGGCTATCCCGAATCATTGATCAAACAAGCTTACACTCAGTATTCACAAGACGTTACCACTAAAATAGATAAAGGTAAATTTGACCAATCTTTGTTTTATCACTAGATTCCATTCTAATCACAAAAAAATGGAAACAATTCTTAAACATTGACCGATATTGCTTGAGGATATACATCTCAAAACTATCCTCCCCAACCTCCCCAGAATCGCATACAGAAAAGCACCGAATATAAAAAATAAAAATCACACCCAGCAAGCTCAAATCTCACCCCGTCAATTTGACACCCTAAATATGCCTCATACCTTTTATAGGGTATGTTTCAATGTAAAAAAACGCTATGCAAGACCTGTCGTTTTTGTACCACATGGCACAAAACTATTTACTACCAAGGGCAAAACCTACAATATTATTGAATTTTATAACTGTTCATCCGATTATGTGGTGTATTGCCTCTGCTGCCCCTGTCATCAACTTTATGTAGATCATACTATCGGCCCCCTCCGACAGAGATTTGGCGAGAACTGGAGAAAGGTTGAGGAAGGCAAAGATAAACACAGCATTCCTCGCCACTTCTCCCAATACCATAATAAATCTACTGAAGGCCTAAAAGTATGGATCGTGGACAGATGCCTAAGAACCTCTCAGAGGCTGAGCTATTCCATAGGCTCTGCAAAAGCGGAACATATTGGATTTATTCAACATTTTCCGACAATAATTACCTTATTTCCCTCCTTTTCTCTAGGAATCCTTTTCTTATCATGATGGTTTTCATATAAAATACTTTTCTGTCTTGGGTTGGTGGGAGGTTCGTCCCAATAGTAAGTAAACAAAGTGTTACTGTTAATGTCTAAACATCTCATTCCCCCCCCCCCCCTTTTTTTCATCCATACCCAAAAATCCCCCCCCCCCCCCCCTGATTTTTTCCCTTCCCCCTCCTTTTACTCCCAATAGCCCATATAATGTGCAATTACCTCACTACGTTACCCTGTCAAAAAAACATTACATTAGATACCACTATTAGTGCATATAAATTCTATTATCGCATATATTTATAATAAAAAGCATTGCTTTGCATAAGGTATCTAGGTACTACTGGCCTCTGTGTGATATACACACAGAGTGTAAACATATTTTTAAATTAATTTACAATTTATTCACATTCTCTCCCCCCCCCCCCCGACGAATGCTATTAATTTTGCAATAATGAATCCATTTAATCCAAAGAAATTAATGCAATAGTGTTATTTAGATAGATTTTAGGCTCAATATGTTATTTTACTATATTTTTTATTGCCTATTCTTAAATGGAATTAACTTAAGAAAGTTGTGTAATGTAATGTCATGTCAGTTCTGTTGAACAATAGGTGGTTAACAGTCTGTTGATATCTATATTATTTTAGCTCTGGGTATTTCACGTTGGAAAGTATGTCACATCCTTTCCACTAGATGGCAGTGTTCCAAGGCACATAAAAGGCTGTTATCAGCCAAAGTCTGTCTCACTAGCTTGACCAAGGAGCGCACCCCGAGTCCCATCTTCCAGTGCGCATGCTCCGAAATGCCGTTTCAATTCACCAGTGACGTCATCACGCCCGGCGCCACGTTCCAGCCCTCACCATCGGCCTGATCCAAGCCTCGGTTTTATCGTCGTGGTCCCAGAGATCCTGCTGGCTAGGATTTTTCCCCCACAGGCAGAAAAATCAGCTGTTCAGAACGCTGCTCTGCAGTGAATGCCACGCTAGTGTGGATGGACTTGTGCCTTACTTCCTTAACCTCCATGTAAGTGGATAATGCACCTGTATCTCATAAAAATGTTTACAGTTCTAACCTAGAGGCCAGTGGTGGCCCATGCATTAAGAGTGCACGGGCGCCACCCCCTCTCTCCTGCCACCCCCTCTATCACCAATAGATAGATTCATGCATTGCATGAATCTATCTAAAAATATATAAAGCAAGAGAGAGCGCACACCAGCCCTAGTGTGATATTGTTTAATTGTTGAAATTCATTAAAAAGATTGAGGGTTGCACCTGCTCACCATTCACACATAAGACCTTGTAACACTAATGAGTCGCATGACAATGGGGAGGCAAAATGGCTAAGTGTGCCCAATTTTGATATTTTCACTTAGGGGTGTACTCACTTGTTGCCAGCGGTTTAGACATTAATGGCTGTGTGTTGAGATATTTTGAGGGGACAGAAAATTGACACTGTTATACAAGCTGTACACTTTACATTGTAGCAAAGTGTAATTTCTTCAGTGTTGTCACATGAAAAGATATAATAACATTTACAAAAATGTAATGGGTGTATTTTTGTGAGATATTATATATATATATATATATATATATATATATATATATATACCTTAAAATCAGAGGGAAATCGGGGTGCGTGTTATACGCCGATCCCCCGCCGTTTGAAAGCTTTTCCACTGTTTGGAAGCTTTTCTGCCGCTCTCGGCGGCGATCGGCTATCTTCGGCCGTTCTCGGCTATTTTCGCCCGCTCTCGGCCGTCCTCGGCGGCTTTCGGAAAGCCGAAAATAGCCGAGAACGGCCGAGTGCGGCCGAAAATACCCGAAAGCCGGCCGAGAACTACCGAGCGCCGCCGAGATACACAGGACATCCGCTCTGTATCTCGGCGGCGCCATTTTTAAAAGAAAAAAGACAGACAAGGCTGCAAATGACACAGAAGCAGTCATTTGTAATCGTAGTCCACATACTTGTCCTACATGTGTTATATTTAAATAGTGCAAATGACTGACAATGCTGCAATGCAAGGCTGCAAATGACTGACAAGGCTGCAAATGATACTGACAAGGCTGCATTAATGGGCATTTAAATGTAAGTTTTTTTCCTTAAACTTCCCTCCTAAAAGTTTTTTTCTTTTAAATTCCCTCCTAAACTTGGGGTGCGTGTTAGACGCCGATAAATACGGTATATATATATATATATATATATATATATATATATCAGGGTTCAAAATTTCAAGTCCTGAACTACTAGCCAGGCCTTAAGAGTTACTCGCCACCAGTTTCCCCACCCAAACCCTACCCTGCCCTGCTCCTAATTCCACCCATAAACACGCCCATGCCTCCTCCAGTACATCCCTACCTCCAATGCCTCTTCCCAGTACATCCCTACCTCCAACGCCTCTTCCCAGCACATCCCTACCTCCAACGTCCCCCCCTCCCAATGACCCACCAGCACACCTCATCTTCTGACCTCCCCTCTCCAGAACACCTATGCCTCCAATCTCCCCCCAATCCTGTACATCTATGCTTTCAATATTCTCCCCAATCCATGATATCTATGCCTCCAATTACACCACCACCCCCCATTCTAACATACCGTATAATAGATTAGGGGAGTGAAGGTGGAATTGGAGGCATAGATATCATGGATTGAGGGGGGGTGGTGGAATTGGAGGCATAGATATGAATCAGACCTCCAATCCCACCCTCCCTCCCCATCCATGATATCTATGCCTCCAATTCCACCCCCCCCCCCCCCATTCAGCACATGTTTGCTCTCAATCCCACCCTGCTTCCTTCCAGCACACATCTTGTTTTATCCCCCATTTCATCAATGCCTCCAGCACACTTTCATTGTAGTTACCATTCTGCAGCCACGGGGGTCAGTCATCACTGCACACAGAGGGCGGAGCGACGTTTGAGCCTGCCCACTTAGGACCGCCCCACTCCTTAGATGTGCAGCAGAACGAAGGGGGAGAGGGGCGGTCCCAGGTGGCTCTCTAATGGTGAAGTGCATGGTCTGTGTGCCTGGGCGGGGATGTGCAGAACGGAGGCGGTCCCAGTCGGCTCTTGCATGTATAGAGCAGTGTACGGTCTGTGTGTCTGAGCGGGGATGTGCAGCAGAACGGAGGTGGAGGGGGGCGGTACCAGCGGCTCTTTCACGCTTAACAGCACACTCTGCGAGCCTGGGCTGGGATGTGTGGCAGGAGGTGGAGAGGGGCGGTCCTAGGCGGCTGACTGCATCAATTGAAATATCTGCGCTGCGAGCCTGTGTGTGGCAGAGGGGCACTTGGTATACATTCCTGTGACAGCACAGCCCTGTCATTACTCGCCCTCCTCATTTGTTTACTCGCCAAATGCGAGTAGGCGAGTGCAAATTTTGAGGGCTGTATGTGTGTATATATATATATATATATAATTTTTTTTTTACAAACTCTCACCAGTCAGTGTCCCTAATCACCACCACACTAGTTACAGTATCACTGATCACCGCTACACCAGTCATAACCATAATCAGATTGTAAGCTCTAATGAGCAGGGCTCTCTGATTCCCCTCTCTGATTCCCCCTTGTATTAAATTGTAATTGTACTGTCTGCCCTAATGTTGTAAAGCGATGCGTAAGCTGTCGGCGCTATATAAATCCTGTATAATAATAATCATCACTGCCACACCAGTTACAGTGTCTACTGTCCTGGTGCTCCAGGGCCCCCAAAAATTTGATAGGTACTTCGGAATGAAATGTGTAATTTATGCATCTAGAATGCTTGCAGGTGTTCCTTGGATTTTGGGCCCCTCTGTGTGGCTAGGCTGTGAAAAAGTCTCACACATATGGTATCCCCATACTTGGGAGGAGCTGCTGAATGTGTTTTGGAGTGTAATTATAAGTATTCCTATGCTGTGTGTGAGAAATAACTTTGTGAAAAAAAAAACATTTAATTGTTTTATTTTTCTAAAAAATTGTGACAAAAAAATTCACCATGCCTTACTAAATACCTTGGATTATTTTATGGCCTCAAGAAATTAGATAGGCCATCAGTACACCAGGAATAATCGATTTTCAAATATATATATATATATCATAGTTTGATAACTTTCACACAGACTAAATAATATACACTGATTTGGGTTATTTTTTTCCAAATGCAGCAGAATACATTTTGCTCTAAATTTATGAAAAAAATATTATTTATTTGCAAAAATTTATAATAGAAAATAAGAGAGACTTTTTATTTTTTTCTTCTTTTTTGTTTATATAGCAAAAAAAACAAAAAAAAACCCAGTAGTGATTAAATACCACCAAATGAAAGCTCTGTCTCAAAAAATTAAAAAAAAAATCAATTTGGCTACACTGTTGCATGCCTGAGTAACTGTAATTCAAAATGTGATAGCGCTGAGAGCTGAAAATTGGCCCGGACTAGTAGGGAGTGAAAGTGTCCATAAGTGGTAAAAGCTTGCCCTTCTTCATTGACTCAGTCTAAATACCTGCTGCAGGTTATGTTTTCTGGGGAGGCTCTGTTGCATTGTCCTATATGGACACTGTTATGTACATGCTCCTGGCAGATAGACGATCCTTGTGTGCTGACATGCACAGACATCAATGGAGGAGTAGACTGGCTGCCTTCAATGCTGTCAGAAGATATTAGTCTTCATCAAGGCATAACAGTGGTCCCTTAGTGCATTCTGTCGTGATTTAAGGTATGCTCAAGCTGTCGAGAAGGGAGAGGCTTTTTTCCCCTGAAACTCTTTGGCAGTATTTGAAGCTCTCAACCATAAAATGTTTCAAAAAGTCCTTAAAATGAGATGAGCTTTTGTACCAGGCGCTCCTCCGTACCCTTCCAAGAGTTTACTGTCTGGCAAGCACTCCCTTTTTTACTAAAAGGTAGAGGTAAGAGGTTAGCACCCTAGGACCAGGACAGAGTTCACCCACACCATATTTTAATAACCAATCTATTTTGAAGTAACAAGCACAGTTCGGTTTATCCATTAGAGGCAGTTTTCATATTGGTCCACCGATATCCTGCACATATCAGGCATCCGTCTTCTATCCATCTGTACATCTCTACTGAACTGACATTGCTGTAACTTTGTTGGTAAATGTCGTTTGCTGCCATAGCTTTAAACTTCTATATTTAATGTTGGCTATATAAGAAACAGAATGCTATAGCAACATTACTGGTGATTGATTCCCCATCCCATTTGGCTTGAGTGATCAAGAGGGGTAATTAGCTTTATGACCCTAGCCTGTGTCTGGTCTTGGCCATCTCCTCTCCCATATTCAGGTGCCTCATATCTGACCCTATAATGACCAATTGAGAAATGCATGCCTGCTCAGTCTCCCTATAAATGTAAAGGATGCTATGGGGTGGCGCAGACAGGGGCAAGGCGCAGACATGGTGGCTCTTTCCTGAGTGGCTCTGTCACGAGTGATGCGCAGTTTCACCAACGCAGTTTACCGAAAGCAGGATAACTAAAGCTGGAAGAGGATACAACACAAACTTTGATCAACTCTGTGATTACAAGCAAGTCATCACCTGATATTACGTTAGATTTCCACTCTTTATCATGTTCCTTCTTCTCTTCCTTCTAACATCCGTTTCTTCTATCCTCAAATTATCCTTACTCTACCCCTCCTCTCTACCCTGCAGCATGCACATATCTCCCTCACTCTTACCCTCTCCCTACTACTCCACCCATCATCTCCTGTATTTGCTGTACCCACATTCTGACATAAAAACCAGGACCACTAAACACGTGCGCTTATGCACAGCCCACTCCCATCTTGCCTTCCTCACTTTCCTCCTTCTCCTGGTCTCGGGTGACATTTCACCTAATCCTGGTCCGCCATTTTCCAACTGCAAGCCACATACCTTATACCCCACCCCCTCTGGCAACCACCGCAATCCAGTCAGCTTAATTTCTATACCACTGCTTCCTCAAAGCAGCCCACCAATCTCATGCGCCCTCTGGAATGCCCATTCAATCTGTAACAAGCTTACATCTATACATGATCTCTTCATCTCTCATGGCTTTAACATACTCACCATAACTGAAACCTGGCTTCAAAATTTGGACTCAGCTTCTCCTGCTGCCCTATCCCATGGTGGCCTCCATTGGACTCACTCCCCCAGACCTAATGGACAGAAAGGAGGTGGAGTTGGATTCCTTCTATCCCCACAAAGCACCTTCCAAGTCCTTCCTATCCCTCCCTCTCTATCCCTCCCTTCTTTTGAGATGCACTGTATCCGTCTGTTTTCTCCTATTTCTCTGAGGATTGCAGCAATTTATCGGCCTCCCGGACCTGTATCACGCTTTCTTGATGACTTTGCTGCCTGGCTACCCTACTTTCTCTCCTCTGAAATACCCACTATAATTCTTGGCGACTTCAACATTCCTGTCAATGTTAACAGCTCAACTACAGCTAAACTTCTCAACTTAACCTCTTCTTTTGACCTAACCCAATGGACACATACTTCCACCCACTCCAATGGTAATACCCTTGACCTTGTATTCTCCCATCTCTGCAATCCCTGCAACCTCACCAACACCCCCTTTCCACTCTCTGATCACAACCTCATCAGTTTCACTGTATCCTTGCCTCCAACCAACCATCCCTCCAAGCAGCAAACAATTACTTGTAGGAACCTTCGCCACTTTAACCCATCTCTTCTCTATTCTGCTACTGACCATCTATATGACATAATCTCTCCCCTGTCCTGTCCTGACCTGGCCACCTCTGTCTACAACAGTTCACTCTCATCATCACTAGATGCACTTGCTCCGCTAACCACACGCAGAATCAGGCCCCGACCGTTACAACCATGGCAAACTGACAACACTAGAAATCTCAAGAGACATTGCCGTGCTCTTGAACGACTGTGGCGTAAAACCAAATGCCTGCACAACTTCACCCTATATAAATCTGCCCTTCTAAAATACAATTCCTCCCTCCATGCTGCCAAACAAACCTACTTTGTCTCTCTTATTAATACCTTGTCATCTAGTCCCCGTCGGCTCTTCTCAACCTTTAACTCTCTGCTTCGTCCCCCACCCCCTCTACCCACTAACTCACTCACTGCCCAAGAGATTGCCAATCACTTCAAAGACAAGATTGATGCAATTCGTGAGGATACCTCCACTGTGCGTACACCTTCCCCACCCAACATACCTTACCTAAAGACACTTTCAACACTCTCCTCCTTTGACTTGGCTACTATTGAAGAGGTTACAAAACTTTTCTCAGATGCCCACTTAACCAATTGTCCCTTGGATCCTGTTCCCTCACAACTACTACGGTCACCCTCTTCTTCTATCCTATGCTCCCTCACTCACATCTTCAATCTCTCCCTCTCTAGTGGCACCTTCCCCTCCCCTCTAAAACATGCGCAGATCACTCCCATACTTAAAAAGCCCTCCCTGGACCCCACCAACCTGAATAACTTAAGGCCCATCTCATTGCTCCCATTCTCCTCTAAACTTCTAGAGCGCTTAGTCTACAACCGTCTTAGCTCCTACCTCAGTGAAAATAACCTTCTTGACCCTTTACAGTCTGGCTTTCGCTCGCAACACTCCACGGAAACTGCCTTACTAAAACTCACTAACGATTTACTAACTGCTAAATCCGACAGCCAGTACTCCATACTGCTACTACTTGACCTCTCTGCAGCCTTTGATACTGTTGACCACCCGCTCCTTCTCAATAAACTCC